>CATIWR010676947.1:0-49691 GCA_949677035.1 Omphalea diandra | reverse complement strand
TATTACTACATTAGTTGCACGTAAATAAGATGATGTAACGCAGAGCAAGAAGATAACAGGCGTCCTGATTTTTTGTGTTGTGTTGAATCATTCATTCAGCCTCCTCCTAAACGCAGTTAAAAACAATATAGACATTGAGGTTGGTTGGTTCTGGATACTTCTCATTTTCTTTTGGCACGTAGAAAAAGCTATGATGTCTACAATAGGACGGAAACGTAATCAATGGGTGCCCCGATTTTAACAAAACGGGCACTCTTCCATCCCAGCACGAAGTGACTGCTAAAATTTCTATGTATTTCTGCATTTCCCTCAAAACTCCAAAATACCCCCAAACGGCTATGCTGCTGCCCTTCTTTCTTTCTTTTTTTAAAGGGCAGGACCGGAAGAAATACACAGTGTATATAAACTAATAATTTTAGAATATAATAATATCCAATAAGAAAGTAAGTATCAATTTAGTCTAGCCTATAGTTATATCTTTAAGAGTGTGGGACAGAAAGATTTGATTTCTTTTTATTAATTTGGTTTTGACTAAACGTGGATTCAAAATTTCATAGTTAGGAGATTTTAATATTACCGAATTAAGAACTCATTAATTATATTTGTCTTTTTAATTATTAATATTAAAAGTGATGAATGGATTGAACTGAATTCATATAAATCAAATTAATTTCTATATGATTTAATTATGACTTTTTTTTTTAAATTTATGGGTATCATTATTTGGTCTAAGTGCAAAATACTCCTTCAGGTTATTTTTCATTTTTGAGTCGGATTTAAGTTATTTATATTTTTAATTTTTAAATAAAGAAAACTATCATTTTATTTTTAAAATGTTTAAAATTTTTTAATAATTTAAATGAGTCAAATTTGGATCATACAAAATCAAATCTTTCTCAATTATATTCAAATGAATCACCAAGTCAAGTCAAGATAGGTAGAATTTGATTTTGAAACATTCAAATTTTTTTAATTTTTTAAATCAAATTCGGAAGAATTTTTTTTATAAAAAATGATTAAAATTTTGAATAGGGTCAAACATTGAGAGTGCTGATTGTATAACAAAAAATAATTACTCATAATCCATATGAGCTCTTATTAAAAAAAATAATTGAAAAAATATGAAAAAGGAGTGATTGCGAGGCAATGACCCATATGTAATTCAAAATATATCCAATATCTGAAATATATTACTGAGATTGCTGCTAAATCTTGAATACAAAATATATTTTTGATGTATATGGTTGCTATTAAACAATTAATTTATTTGTCCAATATATACATCCTACTTATCCAATTAGTCAAGAGTTTAAAATATAATATCTTTCCTTGTAATTAAAAAAATCAAAGAATCTATTAATTATAAAAAAACAAAGAATCTATAAGTAAATAAGTAATTAGGAGATTCCATGCACCCATCATTACAAGAAGAAAGTTAACACATATATATATATATATATATATATATATATATATATTAGAGAAGGAGATTCGATTCTGAATTTTCCTTAGGACAGGGTCTACTTTTAATTAGCTGGACTATGTATGTATAAAAATTAATTTATTTAACTTTCTCTTATATACATATGCAAAATATTTGCTCCAAACAATTATATATAGCATGGAGCTACTAGCTTGTAGAATCAATGCATCTTTTAGTCTCCCGAAGAATTTATAATTTAATTTTCTTAATTTAATGTGAAATTTCTTAATTAATAAGAATTATTAAAAAGAAAGGACTATTATCTCTTATATAACTTAAATTGCTGATTTACTAGACCTCTCATAAAAAGAAAAAAGAAGGTTGTAGAATCTAGCTTCTTGTCGTCTTAATGGGGCAAGCTTTTCATGATGCAATAAGTAATAATTTTGAGCTACTAAAAGAAGTAACATAGTTGGTTTCTTCATATACTTATAGAATCGATGCCTAAAAAAAATATAGTAACATAGTTGGATGAGATGTTTAGTGTAGCTCCTTAGTCATTGTCAATACATACAAATTCATTATATAGAACAATTCTATAAGTGGTATGATGGGGTTGTTACATATAAATTCGTTATATAGAACATTTCTATAAGTGGTATGATGAGGTTATTATATCTTGTAACTCTGTCTATATAGTAATATGAATTAAGGGTACATGACATCTGTAATATTTAAAGAAAAAACAGATATGGATAGTTTTCTTCTTTCTTTTTCAAGCACAATTTTCTTCTTTTTTTTTCATTTTTTTTCTCTTTGTCTTATATATATTTTTTCTTTTGGTACATTTTTTGAAATTTTTTATTTTATTTTATCTTTTTTCTTTTTTCTAATAAATGAGATTTTTATGCTACAAAATCAATCTAAATATATATAATTTATTTAATCAAATGAATATTTTATTTTATGCTATATATAATATTAAAATATAAAATATAAAAAAATATTATAATAATAAAATATATAATTATATTAAAATCCTCAATTAAAAATAAAAGAATATAATGATTTAGGATTAATTATAATATATTTTATATTTAGTATATAAAATGTAGAGTGTTTATCAATTTTAATATTACAATTGAAAATACCAAAATATTTAACTATAAAAAATAAAACTACAGTTTATAAAAAAAATAAACATATAGTTTATTGATAATAAATCTATAATTTATATCAAATAAACTTACAATTTATAAAAAATGAACCTAAGGTTTACAAAAAATAAATTACAGTTTATTGATAATAAATCTATAGTTTATACCAAAATAAATCTATAATTTATAAAAAATAAACCTACAGTTTACTAATAATGAATATACAATTTATACCAAAATAAACATACAGTTTACTAATAGTAAATCTACAACTTATATTAGATAAACCTACAATTTATAAAAAATGAACTAACACTGTAAGTTCATTTCTTATATATTATAAGTTCATTTATAAAAAATGAACCTTCACCTATAAATTACTCATTTTCTTCATTTATATGAAAATAAAAATAAGTCTATTTTTTCTAAACATAATAATAATATTCTAAACATAATAATAATAATAATAATAATAATAATAATAATAATAATAATAATGTAAATAAAAATAAAAAAGAGATGCATAAAAATATAAATATGTATATTTAAAGAAAAAAAGAAGTTAATTAAAAAAGAAATAAAACAGTAATATTTAAAATAAAAAAGAAAGTTTAATAAAAAAAGAAACAAAACAATAAATACAGAAAAAATAATTTTTTTTGTATTTATCAACACACGTATTTTGAATCCCTAAAATCATAAAATATTATGAACATATTTTGAATCCCTAAAATCATAAAATATTGTGAATAGGGTCTCGTGATATAATTTGCACTAACTCATACTTTTTGATGTGAACGGCTGAATTTGAACACTTGATTGGCATGGGCTTGATATTATTGATTTTTTTTTTTTTTTTGGAGAGAAGCTTGTTAAGGTCATTAATTGAGCTAAGTTGATGAAACTAATTTGAGATACTGTGGTGAATTGTACGAGTAAAAGGACTGCAAAGTGCAAAGTATATTTGAGAATCTTTGGAAATATTTGATGTGATTGGGGATTTGGTGTGTATATATATATATATGGCTGAATGACAAAAATTCATAAATGGTTACAGTCTTACAATTTTATCCATAAGTTATAAATTTCTTAATTGAATCATCATTCCAAATCTCAGTTGCAATTTTATCTCATTAGTTGTTGGTCAAAATTAAAATGAAAAAACGTACTTTGTAATAATATGAAATATTTTTTTCTCATCTCTTTCTTTCTTTCTTCTTTTTCCAGTTTCATATAATTGAAAACATAATTTTTTTTATTTCAGTTTTGATCAATTTTAATTAATAACTAAAATTAAAATTGTTTTTTGAAAATAAAAATAAATTGAAACCCCTACAACTTACAAGTAAATTAAAAATGACCAAGCAGCAAATACCAAGTGCCAATTAGAGGTTTTGGCAATCGAGTGATCTCTATATTGTTAAACTTGATATTAATTCGAATTGTATTTTAGTTTGAATGTCGCCAATAATAATTTCTCAATATTTTTAAAGTATTGTTAAGTGAGTGACATAAAAAAAAAAAAGTTAAAATTTATCATCATTTACCAATTAGTCAGCAAAAATTGGAAAAAAAATAAGAACTGCAATAATTCTTAAAAATAGCAAATTAAAATTAATGAATTTTGAAATTGATGATATTGAAATCGTTTTAAGACTGTCAAATTTTGAACTTGAGTAATAATAGAAATTAAAAAACAAAGAATTTAAAGAAAAATTATGAGTTTATGTGGAATCATAATATTCTGTACAATAATTATTATTGTTTAACGAATTTTGATGATGGGTCAATTCAAATGTATATGAGCTGGTGCAATGTACCCACTACTTATGGCAGGGTTGCTAGGCAACCAATAAAAAAAAATATTTGTACTCAGATGCTATTCCACATGCATGTGCGCTTGCAACAAAAGGAAGCGAAGTCATGTGAAGGCACAATTTCATTTGTGATATTACACAGTGCAAGTTTTTATTTACGTCATTCATTTTCCAAAGTCATATTAAACTCTGATTAATTTAAATTTAAATTAAATCAAATTTTAAATGAAGAAAAATTCTTTTAATATTAATTTTTTTTGTTGATAAAACTTAAATTCAAAATCGTATTTAATAAACATCGAGTTACTTACCATTTGAACCAACTAACATTGATATATTACAATACATTTTTTTTTTTTTAGTAATGTGATGAGTAACGTTAGGCATTACTGAATCGACAAAGATTTACCAATTATCTGCATTATATTTAGAATTTTAGAAAATTTCAATGAGGAAATCGAGTGGTGAAGCAAATTTGAGGTCTCATGACTATTTATCATATGCCAGACATGGAAAGGGACTGAAGCTAAATAGGCATTACTGAATCGACAGAGAAGAGATCCTAATAATGTTGTGCTTTATCAATCTTCGTTTGTGTCCTTATGTTTCTATGCTTTCTATTGCCCTTGTCGTTTTCCAAATCTCTTCACCTTTCCATATCGGAATAAATCTTTATAACTACTACTACTACTACTAGATTTTTCCTATTATTCAAATTGTATTTTTACTGTTTTATTAAATTTTTTAAAATATAAATTTTATCTAATTACTTTAATTGTATTCATAACAAAAATTAGAAATGAGAATCATTTCTCATTTGATGACATACATAGCTCTCATGTGTATTTATAAATTATTATTATTATTATTCTTTAATCATATAACCCAAAATTGGTTTTTTCTCAAAAATAATGTATTGAATCAATAATTAAATTTTATAATTGAAAGTATGAATGATTTTTTAAAAAAAATAAAAATCAGCAGTATTTAATTTTTTTTAAAAAGTTTTAGATATTTATAGGTATTTTACTATTATCATGATTACAGTTAAAATTATTTAAATAAAATTTGAGTACCCATTCTAAAAAGGATTAGACAAAATTGTGAAATGCAAAGAAAAGGTTTGAGTAGTTAGTGTGATTAGACTACTAAGTTTGGTTTAGTTATTTGGTTTGAAAGAGTGGAGGGTGCAAATAAAAATTGAGAAGAGGTTAAATCCGAGAATAATTGAGTTTAAAATGAATTTAAGTCAATCGTTATTAAAAGGTTAGAATTGCTCAATTAGGTAGATAATCTCAAACTATTATATACTATTTTATATTTTAGATACATTTTTCGATGTAAGATTTTAATCTTAACACTCATTATTAAGTGACAACGACTTAATTGACCACTTAACGCTAAAATCGAAATTGAATTAAATACAACAACAATATCGGATTGAGTCATTAGTACCATGGACATTCAAACGGACACTGAATAATAGAAATTAAAACTGGATTTGCTCTAATATCATATGTCAGACCTGCTCTGATACTTATGTCAGACTTGCTCTGATACCATATTATAAATTAAATTGAAAGGGTGGAGGACAAACAAAAATTGGGTAGAGATTAAATCTGAAAACGATTGGGTTAAAATGAATTTAGGTCAATCATTATTAAAAGGTTAGAATTAACAAATTAAATAGTTATGTCCAAATCATTATATATCTTTTATACTTTTGGTACCTTTCCGACGTGAGATTTTAATCCTAATAGATAATTTGCACATTGCATTATAATTTAATATATTATTTAAGATTTATTTATAGATATTAATAACTTAAAATATTTGTTATATAAGTAATATATTTTTTAAATTTATTATTTCTTAGCTTTATTTTATATAATTGTTTATTTTGTATTTTCTCTTTGTATTATATTATTTTCATTCATAGTTTTGATTAGGTAATTTTATATCTCTATTTAATAGAGATTTCAATAATTTATTTGTTAAATAATAAGTTTGATAAATACTAAGTTATCATTTAAAATAAACTTTAAATTTGACACATAATAATAAGTTATTTTTTTCAAATAGATTTTAAAATTGAAATTAATTATATACATTAATTGGTTATAGTTATCTTAGAATATATGCATTTGGTGTCATGTCCTGGGTCCGTCCATTTATTTCAGAGGGATCATAATTCTGGTTGTCTGATTACAGGTCCTAGTTATTTTATTTATTTATTTATTTTTTTCTAGTCCGCAGAAGATGTATTTGGAGAGGTGGAAGCAAGTTATTTGTTGAGTAATCCTCATATGATTTCCTCTACTTCTTCTTCTTCGTCCTTTTTTTTTTAAATCACCTTGGTCCACCACTTGATAATAACTCTTAATCTCGCGCTATGAGGCTGGATAGTGTGCTCACTAGAGTGTTAAAACTTCAAAAAATAATTAATTAAAAATTGAAGGAGAAAAAAGAGTGTAAAAATGATCAGTGAGATGAGATTGGAAAATCAACCTCTAATTTAATAAGAATAATGCTATTTTGGGATCTATAAAGCTGCAAATTAAAACATAATGAGTATGCATAAAAAAAATTGAGTGGAAAATAATTTGAGTGCAAATTGTCAGGGGCAAATTAGAGGGAGCTCTATACATAAAAAGAATCTCAATAAGACTTGTGAAGAAACGCATTTATGAATTTTAAATGGCATCCCTTTCACTCGACCTTTTAAGTTTTCAATGTAAAATTTCATTCCATATTTGATATTTAATTATTCTCCTCTCATATTCAGACTTTGATGTAAAACTTCATAGTTGAGCATTACATAGAATAAATTAAAGATATAAAATTTAAATGAATATTAAATTTTGTTAAGCCAAAATCTTTGATATTGATGAAGTTTGAAAGCTTATAATATATCGACAAAAAATTCTTTCAAATTTTATGTTAAGAAAATATTTTTATTCATGAATAATTATACAATATCTATAAAAGAAAATATTTTTATGATTTAGAATATCAATATAAACTCGATTATCAACAATACTAATTCTTACATATTGACTCAGCTCTGAAATTATGATTCTGTATTCACCACAAATCTTTTTCAATAGCTCTGTATTTTTATCAATTATGGAGGTTGTCATCATATATGGTAGTATAGCATGATGTGAATTAAAATTTATTCATATAATATGAAGAGAAATTGGACTTGTTGCCGGTAGAATATATCGACAATAGCCCCAAAACACTGAAAAGAAAGAGTTGTTTTCTGAGAAAAGAGGCGGTTAGGGTTTTTGGATACATATAAATTAAATGTTATTATTTAGGTTTTTTTTTTTTACTTTATTTAATTGATTAAGGAATGTTTGATATAACTAATAGATACAACAAATAGTTAATTGACACTTATCAGCTTATAAAAAATTGTTTAAAAAAATAAAAAATAACGACTGATGGTTGATTGATGTGCAATCAACTGCTATTGAAATTTTCTCTTATTTGAAAGTGTTTTTCAATCTCAACTGTTAATAGTTAATATAAGACAAAATACTCTTCTAAAAATTTTCTTTTAAACTTCTTTATTTATTGATCTCTAATACATATCACGTTCAAAAAATATGTATCTCTTCTATCAGAAAAATCATAAATTTTCTCACATATGTAGCAGATTCTTTATTTTTTTAAAACTATTGTAATAATTTATTGTTTACATAGAAACTCCGTAATAATGAATTAGTATTTAAAATACAAATCAAATATATATTTTTATTAGTTATTTTACAAATTTATAGAAACAACTAATCATAATTTATCAAAAACTTACACCATGTTTGTTGTGTAGGAAGGAAAAAATAAAGAGAGAAAATATTTTCTTTCATTTATTTTTCACCCTTCATGTTTGGATAAACAAGAGAGGAAAAAAATAAATTTGTTTTTCTTTATTTGAAAAGTAAAATATGAAAGAAAATAAAATTGTTATTGCTATCTTGTATATTTACTATTCTATCCTTTATTTAAGCAAGGGGCACGATTTTCACTAGAAAAATCACCATACAAAGTTACAAATTTATAACAAATACTAAGAAATTGCCTTAAATCCTCGTATTTTCTCTCCATTTGGAAGGAAAATAAAGAAGTCAAAATAAATATTATTTTCTTTTCTCTTTTATTTTCTTCCTATTTCTAACTGGTGAAAAGTTATAATCAGCTCTTATTTTTCGCCTTTATTTTACTTTCTCTTTTATTTTTCCTCATTCCAAATATAATGTTAATATCTATCAATTATCAATTAACAACTATTAGCAATTAGCTATATTTAACAGCTATCTCAAACAGGACTTAGGTTAATCTAAGTCTATTGATTCAATTTTTTTTTATTTCATATTTGTTTAGGATTTTATTTTTTACTATTTTTTTAATTTTTTAATTTGGGTTTGATAATCGGTGGTCCTATATGTAATGTTTTCAGACACTTTTTAGTATTTTTCAAATAATAAAATGATTAGTTCTGTCAATTGTGTTTAGATTTCTATTATTGGAATCCTAAAAAAAAAGCTTTCTATTATTGAAATTTGTTACCCTTTAAAAACTTAATGAAAATTGAAGAAATTACAGACTGTGGATAAGAATGATGAAGATTGATTATGAAGATAAAGCTATATTGATTATTCTTCTGGGTTCACTTTTCGTGTGGCCAACTCAAGCTATCTTTTCTTTTTTTAAAAAAAAAAAATTCCTAACTTATATTAATAAAATCCATTTGCTTATATAAAATTATGACCTAATTACGTTCAATTCACCCATTGGCAAAAATATCCAATATGCAAATGCAACGCCAAGTTACTAAAAGATCCAATATTTTTATTAACATTTTTTTAAAATTAATATAAAAATAGGAAAAAAAAGCCATGGAGACTAATTGAAGAAAAATTTGAGATAAGCATATTAATTGTTGCAAAACATGTGGTTGATAAAAAGTTTTCATTTTAGGACAAGTCTAATGTAGCTTAGAGTCATAAAAGACAATGAATTTTTTTGGTTAGCAATAGCTTGAGTTTAAATTAAAATAGACATAAATAAAATAAATTTTTGATTCGGTATTATTCGAAAAAGTCATCTCTTGAGTGGAAAGATTTTGAATTTAAATCTTAGGTGGAATCAATTAATTAAAAAAATATAATTAAGAAAAAAAAAAGATCATCTTTAATAAGATAGATGCATTGCAACAATTACCAGACCTTCTTCATGCCCATCTTTAATAACATAGGTGCATTGCAACAGTTATCAGAATCAATCCATCTTTAATAAGATCATCTTATTAAGACATTAGGTTCAAATCCTGAAATGTGAAAAATGGTGATATTTTAAAAATTAGATGTATCGAGTTACTATCACTATAATACGTAATTAATTAATTATTCCTAACGCTGTTCTATCGTTTGAAACTTTATATAAAAAAGGATGATCTTTTGCAGGAGATACTTCAGTTATTTGAATCATTGAAGGCTATAAAGATATTGCAAACTCAGTAATGTTATAAATATTATTTCCATAAATTCGACAACTACTATTTTTTTTGAGTATTCAACAACTACTATTTTTGTTTGATGTTTATTGATGTTGTCGTTAAAACATCACATTTGCTTCACATTGAATATCAATAGCAATCATAAACCAATAAACAGTTAATATTCATGAATATATAACATCAGGACGAAATAAAAAAAAACTAATAGAACTAACACATTCATTGCCTAACATAAATTGAAGTATATCAACAAATAAAAATTGACTCAATTTACTAAAAACATTAGATTATATGATATTAAATTTTTCAAAATTTCAAATGAAATTAAATTAAAAAAATCAATTTGATTCATCTCCTCCATTTTTTTTTTTTTTTTTAAAAAAGTGAAACTTTGCATGCTAAAGTCCCCAATACGCCAATAGTGCGAATTTTCTGTTGAAAATTTACAAATATGAGCCATTCAACTAACAATAAATAAATTAATAAATGCATATATCTAAAAAATGTACTATAAGTAAAGAAAAATGTTAAATGATACAATACCTATTATTTATTATTTATAATTTCTCATGAATCTGGTAACTTTTACATTCATTTTGTGCGTCCCTCTTTCCTCTACTCACATAAATCTTTTTTTTTTTTTTTTTTTTACACAAAAGGAAATTATATTAAGCAAAGGCCCCAAGCGCATCTTGATACAATTTTTTGTTTTCAAAAGTAGAGGAGGATTTGTCACCCAATCAAAATTATACCCGTCTTTATTTTGTAACCTAGCTATACAGTCGACTACTTTATTAGTTATCTAAAAACTATACTAAACTTATAATAAATGTTGAAATAGGTTGGTAAAACCTAAATTAAAGTTTATGGATTCTAATTTTTTTTTTAGATGTTGCCAATGAAGATTAATAGGTTCTAACATCTTGTTAAATGTTGTTTTTTGCAGTTTTTAATATAAGTTTGTATTGGAAGTTGGATGAAAATTTAAATCTTAAATATTGAGTAAGACATATAAATTTGTGGTCAAGAACCTGAAAATCGCAACCACGACCTTGCAATAAGGATGAATGAACGTGAACCAGACGAATTCACAAAGTAAATCACTGTCGTGATGCAGCCAAGGAAGACATGATTGTCATACAATGTGATTCGCGGTGACGTTTGCATTCCTAGCCGCGACCACAACTTTTGCAGCTGGATGGAGGGAACTAAATCCATAACCAAAACTTGTCAAGTGTCTAAAATAACCATTGACATATCAAAATTTGCAAGCGTGAAAAAGCTGTTGAGACCGCGACTCATAGAAGCATTTTTTCCTTACCAGATATAAGGATTTACGGTCATTGTCGCATCTAAGAAGAACCTGAATCGCGATCACGACTTTTGGTTGGTTGGATAAATGCAATGACTATTTTTCTTGGAAAACCAATAGTAGCATGCCACATGGACTAGCCGTTAGATACAAACAGGATTCTCCACCTCAATTTTAGTCTTTCTAGTGCAAAATGAAAATTCACGACTGCAAAATGTTAGTCACGACTGCGAAACTAGTATGACAGACATTTAATGCAAAATCTGCCTAGTTTACCTTAGAGATTTAGGCATATTTCGTTTGTAACGTCTCTTTGGTGGTTATTACCTATAAATACTCCACCAAACAAACGTGAATGCAGGAAAATATCATTGATTATAGCCAAACTCTAGTAATTTTACTTCTCAACTTTTTATTCTTTGTATGTGAGTTAATATTGATGGGTGTAATTATTAAACAACATTGTAATTGGGTTTGAGAGTTAGTCTAGTTGTCAAAACTCTTGTATTATGTTAAGTGTGAGCCTTTGAGAAAACACTTAAGCAAATGTGAGCCTCGAAACACAAGTTGTAGGGTTGTGTATGAACCATTAAAACACATTGTACAAGTTTGATGTGAGCTTGAAAATACCACTTTGAGTTAGTAGAACACCTAATTGTCAAGAATTGAAGAGTGAATGTACGGTTGATTAACACTCGAACCACTATAAAAATATTGTGTGTTTATTCCTTCTCCTTCAATCTTTTAAATTTTTTATCGTCCCTCCAAATTTCTTAGTGCTCAAAAGCCAATAATAAATAAAAAATGTTAATCTTTAGTGAATATTAGCTAATTGCTTTAATGTTTCAATCTATGTTACACGAAAATGGAAAATAGTGAAACGTGGAAACAAAAATGACGAAACAATATTTATAAAAAATATAGCAAATGAAAACATGGAGGAAATATGAAAATATTAAAAATTGAAAGGCAAATATGTAAAAATTAAAAATATAAGGAAATTTATAAATACTAATATTGTATATAAATATTTAATAATATTATTTATTTTAAACATAATTTACCAATAATAAATATTAAAAATAAAAAATTAAGAACAATAACAAATCAAGTTTTTTGGAAGAAAGAAAAATAAATGCCTAGAATTTCTTAACAATAATTAATCCTAAATAGTTTAGAAATTTAACAGTTTTTAAATTTTATTTTGATATTATTTTCTTATTAAGGAATTTAATGGATTTTTAATTTTTATTTTAATATTATTTTCTTATTTAGGAATTTAACAAGTTTTTTATCCTTCATTGGTTATAAATGTTTGTCCTTGCTTTCTTTTTTTTCTTTTTTGTTTAGGAAACGCGTTTCTGATTTGGAAATGAGTTTTCAATTTTATTATATTACGAAAAGTTGTCCAAAACATTTTCAAAAAGTTTTTGTGAAATGTCAGCTTAGTAAAATTTCCATGCAACCTAAGTTCCAATTAATATTCATTTTAGATCAACCAATCCCACACATCAAATTTAAAAACTATATGAGGAAAACCTAATTGAATGGCTAAACTAATAGCCTCTTTGAGGACCCAAGTTTCATCTAATAATGTTGAGTTACTAGTCACAAGCCAAACCTTGTTATCTCTTCCAATCCCTGTAATGGTTGCAATTGAGAACTCTTGGTGCCATGCCACATTAGAGTTGAATTTTGTCTAATTCCTTAGGGAGGGGATCCATGTTGATGGTGTTGGATTTCTGAGAGCATTGTTAATTGACAGGGAAGTAAAAGGATTAGAGTAATTGAACAAACTTGAAAATTGAAGTTGTGCTTTTTCACAAGTTACACTTAGATTTAGGGTGAGACTTTCAAAATTGCTTCATTATGAGCTTTCTAAATCTACTACCATAAAATTACCACCTTCGAAATGATTTGGTCATTCTTCTTATTCATGAAATTTTTTAAAGATGGTATGCCATCATTTAATGAAGAATTTTAAACCCCTCTCTTTAGGAATATAGTTGAGGTTGCTTCAAAATCAAGTTGTTTTTGAATGATTATAAAGAAAATAAAAAGGTGTTCAACAATTTATTTCTTAAGATTACGAAGACTACATATTGGTGTATGAATTGTCTGTCCCTTGGAGAGATTATCTTGAGTAGGCAGACAATTTTGCGGCCACCTTCCATAAAAAAAATTTTACTTTTAAGATGCATCTTAATCTTTCAAATTTGAGATCAACCATCGGGATATTGGGTCATTGAGCTCATTGTGAAGGATTTATCTAATTTATGCTTTCTCATCTTCAACCAATGATAATCAGACTTAACTATGAATTGACTTTTTTTTCTTTCGATGCCACATAAGTCTATTGCCTTCTACTGATGATGACTGATGGGAATGCTATTGATGGCTAATGTATCAATATCTTGAAAAACGCTTCTAACTAAAGCTTGATTCCATTCTCTCTCGCATGACTAATGAGGTATGCTACATTAAAAATTTGGACATCTCTATCCTTCTGAATATCTACCTTTAAATTTTGCTTCGATGGGATCCAATTATCATCCTATATAAGGACAAACTCTTCATTGCTAATGTTACATCTAAACCTATTCTTGATTTCTTCCCTAAGTTTTATAAGACTTTGCCATATCCAAGATGGTTTGTTTGCTTAATTAGCTATCCAAAAGTTACCGTGTGGAAAATATTTTTCTGTAAACACTCTATTGTGAAGGGATTAATCATTTTAAATCGATCTTTAATTTTGTTATCCCAACATGGCTATGTTGGAGACCTCTATCACCTTAAAACCCATGTCGCACTTCTTTCTTGACTTGCTTAATTTGTTCCAATTGACCTAGTGTATTTTATTATTGTCTTCCCTATCGCGAACCTCACCATTAAACTATAAATAGAAATACAAAAAGTTTAAAAGAGTCTAAGGACTAATTTGGCATAAGAAGGAATGACAACTAATACTGCTTTGGTAAGGACCTCTCTTCTAGCATGGGAATGAAGATGGCTTTTCCAACATTTGATTTTGTTTTGTATTCTTTCTTTTAAATAAAAAAAAATAGATTATTGCTTTGAACAACCCCACCATGATGGTAGACCAAGGTACTTATCATTTGAACCATGGTCTTCATGTCTCAGATCTGAAGGATGTCATGTCTCATATCAAATAGAGTTCTCTTGCTGAATATAACACTGGATTTTGAATTATTGAGTACTTGACTTGAAGCCTCGTTAGAATCTCGAAAAAGATCAACTATAATTTGGGCCTCTTTTGAAGCTCTACTAAAGATCAAAGTGTTATCAACAAACATAGTAATGTTACGTTTAGGAAATGTCCTGAAAATGTTAATACCCCTCAACAACCTCTCTCTGACTTTGGCATTAACCATAACTAGTAAAAAATCCAAAGCCAAAAGGAATAGGTAAGGAGTCTCCTTGCCTTAAACATTTTGTTGATTTGAAACAAGGTAAGAGTTCTCTATTTATAATAATGGAATAATTAATTGTGGAGACACATTGCATTAAAAGACAAACCCTTATATCACATAAGCTTATGAGTCACAATGATGTTATCTTGGATGGCTTTATTAGGGATGAAAACAACTTGAGTTAGAGATAATCAGATCTAATAAGGATTTCAATTGATTAGCCAATGTTTTAGAGATAATTTTATAAATGAAATTACACAAATTAATAGGTCTGAATTGGGATATGGACTTTGGATAATTGACTTTAGGAATGAGGACAATGTTAGTATTGTTAAGTTATTTTAGCAAGTGACCACTATAAAGAAAAAGTTTAGCCATATTGATAATGTTGGCTCCTACCACATCCTAGTTCTTATGGAAGAAGATGGTTGAGAAACCATTTAGGCCGAAAACTTTAAGGCGACCTAGATCAAATGCAACATTTTTAATTTTCAAATCAGAAAAAGGATAACTTAATATATACTATTTACTTCATAAGTGAAAATAGGGCTTACAATTTTATGCATAAAGAATAAAGAGGGATTTGTAATAGAGTACAATTGTTTGAAATACTTAAGGACTTTGGCTAAAATCAAGTCTTTGTTCTCATTTATATAAATCCTCTCTTACATATTAAACTTAAAAAATGTTAAATATCTTTATATTATGTTTTATCTTTTTTTATTATAATGATATGTTATTTTTCAAAATTATTTAATACTTAATATTTATTATGTTTTAGAACACATCTTGTTATTAGAATAGAGAGGAAATAATATAGAGAAAATATTTAACACTTCTCATTGAATTTTCTAAATTGTCACTAGCAAGGCCTTGTCAGTGAGAGTTAGGGGTAAGTAAAACTGAACCAAATTGACCAATTTGATTTAGTTTGATTCAGCTCTTTTTATAATTTGGTTTGGTTCGATTGTTAATAATTAAATTTTTGATTTTCAATTTGGTTTTATGAATGAGAACCGAATAAGTTGAACCAAAGTAAAATAAATAATTTTTTTTGTAATTTTATAATGCCCTTAAGGGCATTTATGTCTTTCATTCTAAAAAAAAATAAAAAACTCCTGCATCTACTTTAATTTTGGTAAAACTATGCAATCATTTCTAGTTTCTTTCTCTTATTCCTCTTTTTCTTCGTGTCTTCCTCCTCTCATCCTTTTTCTCCTTTGTTCTTCTTCTTCTTTTTTTTTTTAAACTAAAGAAACACATTTGATCTTCTATTTTCATTAACATGAGTTGTTCCTTTTTCTTTTATTTTTTTCCATTCTACTCATCACCGTCGCATAAGGAGATCCCATTGTGACTCGCCTCCTTCTTGCTGGGATGATTGTGGATGATACCTTACTCTCGTTGATTACAATCATGAACTCTTAATCTATCTCCAACAACAATTATTGTATGTGATAGATTTTCCTTTTTTTTTTTTTTTGAAAACATAAATTTTCTATAAATTTGAATTAATCTGTTATGATTAATGTACTTTGATTTGTTTCATTAGAATTTTAAGGTAATTTTAGGATTAATTTTGTTGTTTAACTTTGTAATTTATTAATTTTCTCATTTAATTTTATAAATTCTTGTTTAGTTGCATAAATTTTGTGGTTAATTGTGTTGCAATATAAAATTCCCACTTTGAATAATATTTTAGAATAACATTGTGTTGCACCTCCTGTTCAATATTTTAGTGTAGGGTCAGAAGCAGTTTTTATGAACTGGTTTTTGATTTGGTTTCTAGTTTTTGGTTTCTTTATTTCAATTTTAGAGCATATACGAAAATGCTGTTAACTTGTGTTCCATTATTTTGGATACAAAAGAATGATGATTTTAGTAGATGTAGGAATGATGATTCATTAGATGTTTGCAAAATCAAAATAAAAAATCGAAGCAAATTGAATTATTCAATTCGGTTTGATTCGGTTTTATAAATATTCTGATTTGATTCTATTACTTTTTTTAAAATAATTCAGTTTTTTAAATTTATCTTGTTTGATTTGGTTTAAACTAAACCAACTGAATATTCACCCTCTAATGAGAGCTCCTCGCTCCTTTGATTTGATATTTTCCTAGTTAATTCCATTCTTTTTTTCCTTGATTTTTGTCAATCTTTTAGTATATTTCTAATTTGTTTGAAAAAAATAGGTAAATTTTTATTTTATCTATAATTAAATTTGGAGTTTTTAATAATTTGTTATTTACTTTATTTTCTTATTTTATCATGTGACTTTTTTCTCTTTTTATCTTAATTTTTAGATCTATAGATATGATTCTACTAATTTTTTGTGGCTTCTTGACGCTTAATATTTAAATCTTTTCGAGTTTTGATAAAATTGGTCAATCTTTTTAATTTTGATAAAATTGGCCAAACTAATAGAATTTTAGCAAATCTAGCTAAAATTCAAATTGATCAAAATAGAATAATATACCACGTGGAGTGACGAATTAATGTCAAAATTAAAAGGATTAGTCAATTTTATCAAAACTCGAAAAGTTTTAGATTTTTGGATTCAATAAACCATTTTTTTTATATATTATTTTGTATCCTTTATGAAAATATGAATTATCCTTCATAGAAATATGTACGGATCATTTCATGAGATATTTAGATTCTTCTTATATAAAAGATTGAATGTTTTTACTGGGCAACTCGTTGTTGATTTTTCTATAATCGAACTCATTCAATAGTTATGAAAGCTCGTATGTATATGAATTCTTCACAAAAGCATGGTCAAAATTACCATAAAATAGAGCACATTTACTAAGGTCAAATTATCAAACTTTGTTAATATGATTATAAATTTTCAGAAAAAACTATATTAAGTTTACTGATTATACTTAAGTGTACTGATTTTTATATTTATATTAAAATTTTAATATATGAATAAAAGTTATGCATTTTTCAAAAAATTCTCACGAATCCTTGTGATTAACTAAGATTTTATGATTGTGCATGTATCTCTGATATCCCATTATAAAAAAATAAAAAAAAAAAGTTATGCTGACTTATTGCAGTCTTTGAAAAATATATACTGACTTATTGTAGTCTCTAATTGTAACGAAGACGGCTATATATTGTTATTTCTATATCTCCTTCAACACATGTACGTCGTATTTTACACAATCCAACTCAATTAAATATTATTCCCAAATTATTGGCATTGGCTTTACGGATTCTTTTCTGTCAATATTTTACCTGATTATTACTGCTATTTTATTTCATGTCATCTTATTAGATCTCCTTTAAATTTTTAACTCAGTAGGTTTTTAATGTGCTCAATGTCTTATATGATTATTTTTTCTAAATAAAAAATATTTAAGTAAAAATAATAGAATTTAAATGAAAACTTTATCATTAAATTATTAACTTAAAATATTTATGATCTATATCCCTAAATTATGATATATATTACTAAATTATTCAATCATCAGATTACTAGCTTATTTGATTCATTAATGGGTTTATATTGTTCTCTTTTGGTGAGTGGGTTTATATTATTCAACTAGTCAATAACTTGTGCGTTATACAGACAATATTTCTATTTATATTTTAAATAATATTTAATTAAAATTTTAATATATTAGAAATTGTTGATTTGTGATTAGTAAAAAAATATTTTGAATAAAAATGAAATAGATAATATAACTATAAAAATGTATTATTTAGTTACTTTTTAGTAATAGAATTAAATAGTGAATACATTTAATTTAAAAAAAGAATAAATTATTAATGAAATTTTTGCAATACATAAAGATGATTTAAAAGTTAATAAATAAAATTAAAATAATAAATGAAAGGTTAAAATTATTTTTTATATTTATCATAAAGTTATATATATGTTTTCATGTATATGTATATAAAAGATTTAACAATGACTTGTCATATGAGCATATGTATAGTTAAGCTCAAAAAAATTTTGCCACATCAATATTGTGTTTTAACTTTATATATATATATATATATATATATATATATATATATATATATATATATAAAATAACATTATATGAAATTTTAAATTATATACATATAATTTATGAATTATTTATGATTTTATCATTATTTTGAATAATTTTATTAAGATAACATTATAAGTCATAAATAATTATACAATTAATGAAATTATTATTTAAATATTTTAAAATTATAGTGGTTGTAGCAAGATGATGATGATGATACCTTACACGACTTTCATATGACTTCATTCATTCTCATCCATTTAAACATGGTGAAGATTAATTTTCCTTCACTTCCCAACACTTACCACCATAAAATCTACTACACATTGTTGATCAAAAGCTTATAAAAAATCGAATCGCAAAAGTGACCTTATTACTATCAAGAGACTACATGCTCTTTATGTTAAAAATTTATAAACATGAGCAACCAAAAAATATTTATATAAATGTGAGAATTATGTTTAATAAAAAAATTGTCAAACCAGAAAAATGAATAGCGTTTTCTTTTATTAATAGATGGTTTAGTGATACTGAGATTGTTTTTCAATTATGATATCTCGAGTTCAAATTCTAATTATAATTAAATTCAACAAAAAAAAATATTTTTTGTTTTATTGAATACCATTTTTCATCTGTAATTACAAAATCAACAAAATGTCATTAAATATGACAAATCTAACAGGCACCCAAAAGAAAAACGAAATTAAAAAAAAATTCGCCCCCCTCGTCCGCTGTGGAGAAGCAGAAATAGAGGAGGGAGAGGTCACACTCACTTCTTCATCATCATCATCATTATGATAGCTACCAAAGTTCAATCTGGACTATATACGGGTGATGTAATTTTGTAAATTTAATAATTCTGCCAAAAGCTATACATCCTCTTCATCTCCACCTCAAACCCTAACCTCTTCATCATGATTTTTAATATCTTTTTTTTTTAACCTCACTTTTTTTTTTTCTTTTTTTCCTTTCACTGTCCCAGCATTTTTGCCTGCCTTGAGCACCACTAAACCCAACTTTTCTTTTCTTTTTTTCTTTTTATTTTTTTTTCCTTATCTGAGGGCCAAAAATCCTATTGGCTTTACCTCTCATTCGTTCTCTCTTGTATATGAATTTTCTCTCTCCATCTATATGTATGGGCCACACAGTTTTACTGTTGTGATACAATATTAGCGAAAGTAAAGAGGGCACTACTATTGTGTTGTGTTGTTAGAGAGAATAATTTAAAGCTTCTTTGCTTTCTTCTCCTTTGTGTTTCTTTTCAATTTGCAAGATATCTTGCTTGCTTCTTCTTATATCTTGTTCTTGAGGCTGTTTTTGCCTAAAAGAAAGAAAGAGATGTCAAGCTGCATCGACGTTGTGCCTGAGCAACTCTGCTACATCCCTTGCAACTATTGCAATATTGTTCTTGTGGTATATAAATATAAAATCTGATGATCTCTTCTTTAATGGGTTCTTGTTTCTGTTCTGGGTTCTTTTCTTTTAAGCTATCTATACTAGAAGCTGTTTTTGTTTTGTTCTGTTTTCTCATCTATCTCCAGCAAGAAAGGAACATATTAGATCCTGATAAAAGCTGATCATCAAGCTCTCTCGTGCTAATTCTTGTAACAATTTTTTAAAAAAGAAATTTTTTTTTTTCTGGGCTTTCTTGTTTTTGTTACGGTCAGGTCTCCATCGCTTGGACTTCTCTCTCTCTCTCTCTCTCTCTCTTTTTGCCTTCTTCTTTTGCAGTCAAAAAAAAAAGTCAGACCTGAAGGTCCTCTCCTCTATTGCTACCTGCCACACACCACCCTGAGTATAAAGATTATTACTGTGGTTCTATATATATTATGTGTTTTATTCTTGTTGATAGAAAAATTATATATATAATGGACGTCAAAACAAGCATTTGGTGGTAGAATTGATGAAGACAACTCCTTCCTCCACTTGATTTCCTTTCTTTCTTTCTCTATATTGCTTCCTTGCTTTTCCTCTTCTAAAAATACTGCACCACAAAAGTGCAGTTCATATGCTAAGTTTTCTTAGCTAATGGAGTAAGGAAAATGAAGAGCTTCTTTTTTTCCCTTTTTTTTTTGGGAGTTCGAAACCAATCAGCAAATGAAAAATCTCAGTATCGGGCTATTTCTTCTTCTAACACCCAACCCAAGAAGCTACATCGATAAAAGTCACGACCCACTCTTTACATTTGATTTTAGCTAAATTTTTGTTTTATTAATTAGAATTTCATCATCTTGTACTAAAGCTTAATTAGGGATTTTTCTTTTCCACATCCATCTTTCGGCTTTTTTAGATCCCATTCTCGCTTGCTTTTGATCTTAATTTCTTCGTCTTGTATTATACTTGGATCAAAATTCAGCGGGACAAAATTCAAGATCAACGAGTCTTGGGCTCAATTGCGAGCTCAAGTCTGAACTCCAATGGAAGAGAATTCAAGAAAAACCCCACAAACACTAAATTAAACAAATTATGATTGGGTTTTTTAGTGATCATTTCTTGATGATGACGATTATTAGAGTTACCAGTATTACTGGACGCGCAGGTGAGTGTTCCATGCAGCAGCTTGTTTGACATCGTGACCGTCCGATGTGGCCACTGCACCAATCTATGGTCCGTGAACATGGCAGCTGCCCTTCAGTCACTTTCATGGCAAGATGTTCAGGTGAGATATGTTATTGTTTTTCAAGCTTAAATTTTCTAGGGTTTTTTTCTGGGTCTTTTTGCATCTTTTGAGGAACCCTTAAATAATCTGAGTATATAGTAGCAGCGCAAAATCCTGGCAGCTAGCCAGCCAGCCACCATAAATAAAACCTATTTTCGCCGCTTTTTAGTAGCTGATATTTGCGGCCGCTGCAGTTGTGTAATATGCATATGCATCAAGGCCTATAGTCTCTAGGGTTTCTTTACAGTCTTGAGCCGCTTTCTAAAGACTTTATTTTATTTTATTTTATTTTTCTGACTTTGATTTGATGGACACTCTCTATATAAATTTTTGTTAGTTTAATGAGTTCATGAGTTTTGTCTTGTCTCGTCTTGTTTTTCCTCTTCTTCTTCTTATGGGGATACATATCTCAAGAAATCAAGCTCCTCGAAGAATAAAGGAAAATTAAAGCTTATATTTCATGACTACCTGTCTGTCAATCTGGGTTTTGTTACCTGTCTGTCAATCTGGGTTTTGTTTGCTATATATATAATATATTACAATTATTCTAAGTGATTCAATGTCTGCTTCGTTTCCCCTCTTTCTCTCTCATCTATACCACCAGATATATATGAATTATAACGTGGAGGAGGACATTTGTTTAATATTAAGCAACCAAAAGTAAATTGTGCAAAAACAAAAATGGGTTTTTCGTATTTTCTTGAGTTTATATTATATATCACAAGATTAGCTAACCAAAATAATTTTAATTTTCAGGCACCAAACTACCACTTGCCTGATTACAGAATTGAATTGGGATCCTCATCCACATGCCATAACAAGCTCTCAATGCGAGCTCCGCCTACTAATGTATCCGAGGAAAGGGTAGTTAATCGACGTAAGTTGCTTTTTTTGTTTCCATAAGCGTAAATTAAGGAGAACATATTCAATTGCAATCAATGTTTCTTGTTCCTTGTTCCTTCCTTTTGTTTTTTTCGCTTCCTTTCTCGATGGCATTCTCTCTTTTCTTGTTTCTTGATTCATATACGTACATATAAATAGATCATGTGGATATGTATGTATATAAAATTTTCATGTGCTGTTATTTTCGGTTTCAGCTCCCGAGAAGAGGCAGCGAGTACCTTCTGCATATAATCAGTTCATAAAGTACTGTAAACCACACTCTCTCTTGAAATTTTTTCTTGTTCTGTCTTGATGACACACCTTTATTCATTGCCTTTCACTATGATATATTTTCTTTACTAATTTAATATGCGAGTAAATATTTTTAGGGAGGAGATCCAGAGGATTAAGGCAAATAACCCTGATATCAGCCATAGAGAAGCTTTCAGTACTGCTGCCAAAAATGTAAGACGACAAACATATATCACTGCTTTAACTGATCTTATCACCGCCCTTTTTCTGTTGGATCTCCATATAATACCATACCAAGGATTTTATGTTTTATAGTGTATTGACCACCAAATTTTTGTTATTATATACTCCCCAGTGGGCACATTATCCTCACATTCATTTTGGGTTGATGTTGGAGACCAACAACCAAGCTAAGGTGGATGATGTAAGTTCTTTTCCACATACAAACTTTTTTTACATTTTTTTGTATTTTAGTTTCTTTTTTATTTTAAAGCGATTTTAAATTGCTTCACATATAAATTACTCTAAACTCTTGTGCATCTGCATTATCTTCAGTTTAAACTTAAGATAAATACAATGTTGTATATGGTATTACATTACGAGATCGTAATTGTATAATTTTTAAGTTTGTAAGCAATAATTTTATTCATATACATAATTATTATCACTTTGAATAATTTTTATTTTTAATAAAATTATAAACTGCACAAATTTTTCATAATGGTATCTACTATATACATCATAAAATACATCTAAATTTAAATGTCAAATAATTTATATATGTATCCAGAGTACTAAATGTGATTCTTGGCCCTTCCACTTCTTACTGAATGAATATTGATGAAGACATCGAAAATTAGCCCTAGGGATTAGGAGATTCTACAACCGTTTTAGTTTGTAGGGATTTTTTTCTGTTGCCAATATCTATTTCAAATGAAAAAAAAAAAAAAAAATCGTCTTTGTTAATTAAAAATAAATTTTTTAAATATGAGTTTTAAAAGTGAAAATTTGATTAAGAAAAAGCTCTAATTTGAAACGTTTGAAAATAGTTAACTTAAGAATATAATTAAACTATTAAAAAGAGCTAAAAAATTTTCAAACTTAAAAATGCAATAATTTTAGTTAATAATTATTGGTTTTTGCAATGGGAATGACAAAGTTGCTCATAGTGAATGCGTCTTGTCGCTAAATGGGAAATTTTCTGAGACATAATTTTGAGAGAAAGTAGATGTTAAGAGCCCTTAATTTATTTATATCATCTTTGATATGATTTTACTGCCCAATCCACAAACGTTGTAGCATTGGCCTAAAGTAATGCTAAATAGTCAATATTTTCTCTCGTTTCCCCAAACAATGGGGGAATAGATGGAGCATTAATAGTTGATCTTAGCATTTGTCCTTTTTTTTTTAGTCTTTTTATTAAGATTGAAACGTGTAAATTTCTTATTAAGATTTGAACTAGTAATTCAATTTTGAAAATTGATTTGTTAATATCATTAACCTAAAATTCATTGACAAAGTTATATGGCATTTGAATGTGATAGTTTTGGAGTTTGTCTTTGTCACTTTTGTAGGGCGCTTTGCATGTTGCTCTCTGATTCTTTTATTTCTGTAACCTTATGAGTGGATTCATGAATAGTGAGAGGAATTGTTGGATTGCCGAGTACAGAATATCACTATCATTGATTTAAAAAAAACAAAAACCTTAGGTACCCATCTGACAAATGTTATGAGCATTGCACAATCCTTTTCCCTTTTTTTTTTTTTTTTTGTTTGAATTTTTGGATATAATTCCTTCTTTGTTGAATTCTCATCATTTTGAATACATATATAAAATTTTTACAGGCCACTGAGAAGCACATAATGTCAAGGGCTGCACTATACAACAAATGATCGATTTGATTTTCCAATGCCTATTACGGATTGGTTGTGCCATGCTGTTGTAGTAAAGGAAGTGTTAAATGTGTTTTCAAAGACATGAATATCTAATATCCTTCATCTTCAATGTATTTGTCATCACAAGCAGCTGTTTAGCTGATGAATATTGTTTGACTTGAATTAAGCTACTTGTTTGTCATTTATATGAATCCTCATGTTTCCAAGTTTAAGATAAATTTTAATAAATTTGAATTTGTTCTTTAATTTAATTGTATTTGTAGGTGTATGTTTCATTGTTTTCTTCTTCTTAATTTCAGTTTATTAAGTGATGATACTAACTAATGATTAGCACCGGAGGAATAAGTATGAAGGAGTTGTCATAGTGATTGCTGAGTTGTTTGTTGACAAGTGATGATCAACACACCAACAGTTAGGGTTTCAATTAATTTTAATTAAGGTTGTGAAGTTAGAGGATAGTATAATTCTACATCTTTAAAATATAAAGTTATTCAAATAATATAAACTCTAACGTCTTAAAATCATATCCAAATAATCTAGATATTCATATTTAAATTGAATTAGTTTTAGTTTGAACTGAAAATTAATAATGATGTTTCAGCTCAGTCCATTTGATCTATTTAAAAACTTTTTTCAACAAATTCCCAACAATAAATTGAAAAACCTTAAGCTATCAAAGGCTATAATATAATCCCATATGGGAACAAAGCTGTAGCATAATCTCACATCGAGTAAAGGAAAATTTATGCATTCCTCTTATATACAACTCACCAAAAAAGAAAAAGGAAAAATTACTAATACAGAGGTGAAGTATGATGAATTTTCTTGTACCCATTACTGGTATGAATAACTTTAAGAATAATAGAATATGCATGAATGATAATGTTTTGATTCATAGTATAATATGGCGTTGAATCCTTATTTGATTATGTTATATTATCTTTGATTACATTTTATAAATATTTTGATTCAATTATGAGGAGCTCAGTAGCAAATTAAACTTCTAACTTAGAATTCAAACCTAATGGTTGACTTTGTAGTTGGTGATTTATGTTTTCTTGTCAAAATTAACCCAATTTTTTTTTTAAGAAAAAATAGCTCTTCAATTTCCCTTGAGGGCAAACATTGGTTGAACTTTATTGAGTTCCTTACCTTTTCCCCTTGGGTGGAAACCTGTTGTCTCTATAGAGTTGAACAAAAATTGCAACCATATTTTCATGTGAATCAATTAAATATCCCCATATAAAATGATCCTTGTGAACAAGTTACCAACTGGAATATAGCCTGATTGATAATAATTAAACTGGTAAATAATTATCACTGCATGAAGCATGTTTGGCTAAATGTAATTATGTATTTTATGACATATAATTAAGTAAAAATTTAATAGAACATTGAGTTAAACTACATTTAATTAAATGAAGTTTTAGTTTAATAGTTCTATTAAACGTACATTTGAATGTATTTCATTATATTCATGCACATGATACCAAATATATCCTTCAATTATATATTCAGTTACATTGTTACTAATTAAACATCAACATACTTAACTTTCAAATATGAGGTAAATTCTACATTCTTGGGGGTGCTAAGAAAATCTTGAAATGATTGATATCAAGATTTAGGAATTTGATTTATGAGACATCTATTATATTTTCTCTTAAGAAATTTTTAATGATGTACATAGAACAGAAGTATGAAATAAAAATAAAAATTTCAAAAAATATTTAACATATGGTAATTAATAAACAAAGAAACCCAAAAAATTAAAATTAAAAAAAATCCACTCTCACACTCCATTGAATATTAATGAATTACTTCTTATATTTTCAAGCTAAGGTAATGTGTGTGTGATAAGCGGTATTCGAAGGAAATATGAGTATATACACCGTATATAAAGAGATGGTTAAAAGGAAAGAAAAGAAGTTGCACGAAATATGAGAAAGCAAGTTGGTTTCCAGACCAGGAATCTGGAAACACAGAGAAAAAGCTCTGATATCTTTACGTGAGCAATCGCCATTCCTACAAATATAAAATTCTGAATGAATAGTAATTTTATTTTTTTTTTAAAAAAAAGAAAAAAATTTTCCTGTCAAAAGTAGAAATCTAAGAAAAGAGTTTGTCTGTCTACCACACATAATCCATGACCTATTTGAAAAGGAATTTCATGGACCACCATTTTGGTTTCTGTCAAAAGCCCTGTAACTATATTAGCTATTGAGCAAAGTTTATAAGCTCTCAACATCATCCCTTCACAAAAGCACTAAAGATATACCAAACACTTTTGCAGATTGTTTCAATTACATTCCACCTTTTATTTCATTGAATTATTGACTAAAGTGTTAATATGGTCAAAATTTACTGGTACTGTCACAGGAAAAAAAAAATCAGATAACAAAACAATAAAGATAAAGGTTTTCTTGCATTTCTTTTAAAATCTTTGTTACCTACTAAAATTGGACTGAGTAATTTCATGCAATTTACACTTAATTATTTTGAGTTATAATTAATTCTGTAACGAGAATTATATGTTGAAGCAAAGTGAAAGTAATTTATAACTTCACTCACTTAAAATTAATCTCTCTTTTTTTTTTTCCCTTATTTTAATTATAGATAGAGTTTGATATGTTTAGTGCTGAGACTTATTTTATTTTTTAATATTGCAGAAAGAGATTTTTTATTTTGCGTATTGAAATAGTTCAAACAGACTTATTTACATTGAATTTATAATTTATGAAAAATTATTTTTTATACTCCTAATATATATAAACCTAAGATAATAAAACAATAACACAATCTCAATTCCAACTATTTGCACTCTTTTTAGAGTTTTTTACACTTTTTATGAGTATAAATAGTTAAAATCATTAATAAAATCTATTTGCATTTATTTTAAAGTTTTTCACACTACTTTAAAGGAGTGCAATAAGTTTTAAAAAAAATGTAAATAATTAGAGTCCACAATCTCACATCCATAATCACTAACACTTTTTATGAGAGTATAAATAGCTAAAATCACACTTTTTTAAAGGATTGCATTTATCTTAGAGCTTCTTACACTTTTTTTAGAAGAGTGCAAAAAACTTCAAAATGAGCGCAAATAACTAAAACTCACACTCTCACATTCATAATGACTAACACTCTATAACATGCATGGATTGCACATTTGTAAATTTTAAATGACTGGTAAATTAATTAGTCTAAAAATTGTTCTCTCCTTCGTGAGTTATTTATTTATAATCACTAAAATTTATTAAAAGAAACAGGAATTAATGTATGCTGTACAAATAATGAAATGTGAATGAATATGAAAATGGATTTGGAAGAAGAGAGGAAAGGGGTTGTAATTGGAAACAAATAATGATTGAAAGTCCTCGGGATCTGCAAGTGGATTGTAGTAGTAGATTCCAAGCTGGCAAAATGTGTTTTCTTCTTCAATATTAGTATTTATTTATTTATTCATATAGATAATAGATAGGTGAGTGATCCTGAAGGTGGTGGTGGTGGTGGTGGTGGTCACAGTGGCTGAGGAGGCAACTGAAATTTGTCTGACAATTAGAATCTGAAACGTCAAATTCTTGTCTGTGAACCGCATTAACTGCAATTTCATTGTCATTTCACTTCTCTGACTTTCTCCACACTATCACACAAAACAAACACATCCCCCTTCACTTCCGCTCCCAACTTACTATTTTGGACTCTCTTTCTTCCCTTCCAATTTAATGGCTTCATCTTTTTATTTTATTTGAAAGTTTTTAGACAAAAATTTGAATTTATGTTACATAAAATGGAAATAGGATGGGTAACAAGAATCGTCTTTTAAATTATTTTTCTTTCAATATATCATAAGTATTTAAATAATGCAATGAATTAGAGATAAGTCAAATTTATGTATTTATACTCGTTCTTTCTTATTTTAAGATGAGATTATTTTAAAAAATATAAATAAAGCTCACTTTATTTATTTTGATTTATAAGTGAATTAAATATAAATAAAAATTATTTTTTGACAAAAGACAAAAATCATCTCTGAATTAATATTGTATACTTTTTTTAGTACATTATAAATATTAAAAGAAATGTACTATTGATTTGAATAATTTTCTTCTATGGTCAGAGACAGCATTTGATGATTAGCAAAATAATATCTTGTGTACTTTGCCAAATATGATTGATGCTTGGCTTCATAAAAAATAATTTTAGGTAATTTGAGTTTTCGTTAGATGTGATGCCATTTTTTGTTTAGATATTATATTTTTTTAAAAAAAAAAACCATTATAAATCTACGAATTCTAACCTCTCCTTGAGATTAGAGGTACTGTGTTTTTCACCCGAATCTCCATTGAATATGGGGAAAAATAGAAAGGGTCATCCGGGCTTTAACTTGAGAAAATATCTTTCTTTTTTTTTTTTTTTTTCAACTGCTACCCAAACTGGATAAAGTTATTCCCCCAAAAAATTGGAAAAGAGACATCATTTATTTAGTCACATATAGATTGATTGTAGTTAGATGATATCGAATTTTAAATTATGATATGCACTAAATTTGTAAATATGATTTATTTATTGCTTTAACATATCAAAGAATATTACACAACTATATTTAAAGTAGTGGGCGAGTACAGCATCACTATACGTGTCGCTTAAAAGAATCTTGAACATCTTATAGAGGAAAAAAAAAATTGCCGTTGGATAATTGAAAAGAAAGGGGTCCACAAGGTGACAAACTAGCTAAGCTGAAATGGGGATATGTTCCTATTTTCATGAAAATGGAAGCAACATGTGATTCCTGTGCTATGGCATCATGTTCCATTGTGAAGGTTGTACCTTGATAACAAATTCTTCCATTATGTGATCGGAATTTGTGCAATATTGCCTATAAAATCATCCAAAATGATCCAAACACACCAAACATCTAAGCCACCACTGCCACTTTTTGTCTCCCACAATTGCTGTTATCAATATCACTACTGCAAATAAATATCCAAATAGCGCTAAACTAGCCATAAAATAAGAAGCCCACGGCTATTTGATAAATTGATAGTCTTAAATATAGAGATTAACTGTAATGATTGAGAGATTTAAGGTATATAAGTAAGAATATAAAAGACAATTCTTCATCCATGGTTCACGAGAGTACAGACTTTTGCTCAATTCCTACCTGCGTCTCTCAATGAAAAACGATAATGCACTGGCATAAATTAGCATACAACTTATCATCTATTTCTTAATGAACTAGACATTCCACATGATCTAAAACAGGGAAAAGATTAATATCCTTGAAAAATAGTCATCCTTTTATTTAATAGCAGACAGCATTTTGGCCTATAGAACCAAATGAAATCCTTGTTGAATCATCTGATCCAAAGCTGAATTTCAGGTCTGATGCACCATCAGGTATGGAAGCACTGCTTGTTGAAGGAAAAGAAAATACAAGGGTGGGAGTAGACTTCCTTGAGCCAAAACTGTATGAAGGGATTGATGATTGCTCATTCTGTCGATGCACATCAATGGATGCGGATGATGGCATGATGGATGGTGTGGGTGGCTCAGATGATGCCCCAGAAGATGCAGAAACCGGGAAGGTAAATGCTGAATTGTTATCAGAAGACAATGTCCACCTTTGGCTAGCCTTATTGATGGAGATAGATGGCAACACTGGTCTTGTACCAGAAGTTTGAGGCGAAAGCTTCTTTTGTAAACTGAATACCTCAGAACCAGCAGCATTTGGCACAATCTTTGAATTTGTAACATCCTGTCCATTAATTGATTAGAAACATCTTTTAAGTACATCCACAAATCTTAAAGGCTGTGAGTGTGTGTGCGTCCAGAACATGATTTTGATGTGGACATGGGAAAAGAATCTAAATGTATAAAGTTTAGCTATCACACAATATGCTTAAATAATTTATGGCATTATTATAATTGAGCAATTTAGTTTTCTTCTTGGAAAGAACCTATCCTCATCATTTCAAAATTTATTATTTGAATTAGAAATTCTCTTATATAATCCTGAAATAAGTTCGGTTCAAGTATTTATTTATAGGTTAAGGAGTACGTTGAGACAACACATGCTTGTAATGCTTATATTCAATAGAATATAGTCAGTTAATCAGAATTTGTTATTCTGCAAATCTAGCCCCCAAGTGTGTTAAATTTCCTCAATAGGATTGAACCTTAGATCCTACTACTAGGAGACTAGAAGTTTCATGTTGCTAGTTTTCCTAATTTTATGACGCAATAATCTGTCAAACAATCAAGAATTCCCCCTTTACAAACTACATCACTGCTGTTGCTCTATTACTAAACTTCGCTCAATTGGCTCCAGTTAATAACCATTAGCTGCACCAACTGAAAGCATGATGCTGTAAGCACTGATAGTAATAGACAAATAGATGCATGTACTTATCTATGCACATATTTATGGGATTGTTTAATGCTTGGCCACAGAATGCTCTGGTACTCGCTTGCCACAGACCCAAAGGCACTAGCCCTCAGATCAATCTGTTCTCTGCCTCTATCCAAAATGAGCATTTCACAGCTGCCTTTGCCACATCCAGACTAAGGACATGATTGGCAAAGTTTACCAACAATGAGACTGGCTTCTTTAATACTTCAAGATTGAAGCCAGAAGGCATCTCAAGAATTTATACCATGCTAGTGCTCAGCCACTCATAAAACAAGAAAACAAACAAATGCACGTCAAAAAAACAATCTAAAGATGGATAAATACCTCAGGTGTATCCATTAGTTGAGAATCCAGGGGTTTTCTGAAATCTTGTGCGGGCCCTGTGCGATCAATGTGTGTTGAAGCTGCACCAACTTTCATGTCTAAAGCTGAACTTTTATTATTCATAGCAACCTTAGAAGACTCCTGAGGATTGTTTTTGTCGATTTGAGTGAATTTTTCAAAAGAACTAGGACCTTTCAGATGGGTTAAGCTATTAAGCTTGTTGGGTATGATTGCATTTATATCAGAGGGCTGAGGCTTCTTCCATGAAGTGGCTAGCCTCAATTCAGTAGACTTATCTTTGGGTGTGGGTGGATTTCTCTCAAGGTGCTCTAATATTTTCCGAGCCACCAGACTAGAATGGGGAGGAACAGTTGGGACACTCACTTCAGAACTTTGTGCTTTACTGCCTACTGACTGAAATTTTGCAGACTTACTTGTTCCACCATTCTCTACACTTGTCTTCGGAGTGGAAAATAAGCTTTCATAATTAAAGTTTTCCCCCTGACTATTTGAAGATGTATGAAAATAAGGAGATCCTCTAGGAGTATGCACAGTAACCTTATGTTGTGTTCTACGAATGGGTCCCACAGATCCATGGCTATCATTAAATGTGTTGCCTCTTGAGTTTACCTATGCACTCAAATGAAAATTAAGAAAATGTAAGGACAAGGACAATACTCAAGTCTTCATCAACAAATGTTCAGAACTTCTCAAATTAACAGCAACAAAAACTTATTCCACCATGTTTCATAATGCAAACATATTACTATGTGCTCATATTCAGAAGTTAGTAACTATGCACAATAGATACATCGAAAAAGAAAATGACTATGATACCAAAATTTAATATAAGACCAAGATATTTGCCATTTTCATACTTCCTAATCAATGTGAAGTTCCCTCCATTTCAAGTTATGAGTATAAAATAAATTAATTAGGGTGATAGCTGATTTTGAAGCAAAAAAATAGAAAAAATTAAAAATTTTCTTTCCTAACTGATTATAGCTGATTTTCTTTCCAGTTACGAGTTTGAGTAAAAAGTCAATTTTGAAAGAAACTAATATTTGAAAATTTTGTTAGTACCTATTCGGTTAACAGTATAGCTAAACTACTTATTAGGAGAAAAAACTATTTTCAAAACCAAAAAATGTGACAGTCTAATAAATAAGGTCAGATTTTTACAATAGCAACGCCAAACATGCTCTTAGTTACATTGACAAAACCAGAATCACTCCATAAATAAACAGCATCAACATGTATGGGTGTGCTCATACACAGACAAACCATCATCTATAGCTCATACACAGACAAACCATCATCTATAAAACTTAATATAATACCACTTTTCATAAGAAGAATCACTAAAAGGCAGCATGCGAGAACTGCTTGTAAAAATTTTAAAAATATTTTCAACACAACAAAAGACCATGAAAGAGCATCATAGAAATATAAATCACATCATCATCATAACCGACAAATCTGAGGACTGCTAATATGGAAAAATTGCCTGTCCAAGTGATGGAGTCTGAGTCTGCTGAAGGGGTGTTGCCATCATGTTAGCCTGCTTACCACTATTGCCCTGAGACTGAATCAACTAGAGACGGAAGCAAATGAATAATCATTGCGTCTGAAATAAATTGCCTTACAGCATCATTAGCATAAGATAAAACCAAATCGCACATACCTTGGACTTAGTCTTTGAATAAATGGTTCTGGAATAAGGAGTTCGGGGAAAGTTGTAAAGCCCGAACCTCCTTTGCTGACTTTGTGGGGTCTGCACCAAGGCACCTGGCCAGAATGGAGATGACATAGGGGCAGGAGATGGAATAAAGGGTTTTAACGCAAGTTCATTTCCACTTGGTAATGTTGCTTCATCTTTTGACTTTAAGTTAGCACCAAACCCTAATTCTGATGTTCGATTTCCCATGTACGCTCTTGCAATTTCAACGGGTGAAGCACCAACATCATCTTGTAGCTGCCAAATTGCAAACAATAATCTTACCATCCATGAATATGAGAACAAGCAAACAAAATGTATATCAAATCAAAATGGCCTTATCATACTATAATGAAACAAATAAAATATGTCAAACTTAAATATTTTCAGCAGCAATAGAAGTACAAAATAAACAGAGAGAAGTTAGCATTCTCATCTCTTGTCAATATCATTCCACACAATTTGTTTGCACATTCTTCATTTCAAATCTCCTGTCTTACTACCTCCTAACTCCAGATGTCAAGACTTATCTATCTTAACATGTAATTTTAATGGTACATATGCTAGAAGGAATTTCTTCCATGTTAGATATGAGTTAGACTAGAATGCTTTTGCAAATTTTTCCTGACATGAGAAATTTATTAATTAATACATAGCCACAAAATGAATTGAGTCAAACTGTGCATAAGCTAACTATACGCTTGTTCTGAGGATACATGTCAAGTGAAATGCAATTTGATTATGATCTATGTGTACCTACTTTTGACTGGAGAAGATGAGTTGGGGCCTTGCAAATGAGTCTATCCAAATCTTCATGCTTTCCTTCAGATGTCTTTTTCGAATTTCCTAGGGCATTTGCAGCTTTTCCAGCATCTATTGCAACTGCACTTAAATTTTTTCTTTCATTGTTTTTCGAGGTTTCGCAAATTGTTCTGCTAATATCTTCCTGCTTTCCTTTAGTTGACTTTCCAGAATACTGAGGGGTAACTGCAGGCTCTCTAAGATCTCCTACATTTGTGCTTACATATTTGTTGCCTTGTCCAACATCAGGAAGATCAAGAGCCCTTGAATTTATTATCTCTATTAGACGGTCAATTTCATCCCTACAGAGAATTGGAAAGAAATTTAGAGAGGTTTCACAATAAATTAGAGCCACCATCTTCCACAATTAATTCACACACATTATAGTGCCAATGCATTACAAAATACTTTTTTTTTTTTTTTTTACACAATGTAAGAAAAGACAGAAAGATATGAATCAGACATCTGCTATCTGGAAATATCTAATGAGATCAGTGGGTGGCTGTAATTCACCTAGAAAATTTTTTATCCTTCATAAGTTGCTCAATTTCAGAAAGCCCATTAGGATCAGAAACGTCAACTTTTTGGTTCTGCTTATGGCCATTAAAGTCAGAATAACGGTTTGATCTATCTGCTGTCTGGTTATCACCAGCTACTCCAGTTGCTCTCAACTCCACATGCTGCAAAATTTGAAAAATAAAAATTTCCCTACATTTGGAATATTTTATTTACAGAAAAATTACAGGCCATACAGCCCAGCAAGCTTACCTAGACATATAACTCAGTTTCGCAATCATCATATATCAAGCCGATTACAATATGAAAGCAAATGAAGAACAAAAACAACAGTATTCCAAGTCATGAAAAGCCACAAAAAATTACTCCATCCCAAAAAGGTTGTTTACAATTCTTTTTTAGAATGTCCCAAAATGCATGCCTTCTTTTATTAAATCAAAAATATTTATAAGCAATCTTCCTAATTTACCCTAATTAATTACTACAATAGAAAAGTATAGTTATTTTCTTATTAAATATAATTAAGGGTATAAATGAAAAAATATACTATAAATGGTGAATTAGAAAAACATTAAACATTTTTCTTAAACAATGTGAAAAATGGATGGTGACAACCTTTTTGAAAGGGGGAGTATTCATTAAAATGTATTAAAAAAAAAAGGTAACAAGTTTTTACAGGAAAGAGAAAACAAGGCAACAAGTGAGTTGGAAACAAGTAAGAATTTGAAGTGCAGAAGCAAAGTGTGAAAGCCAGGTGTTTTATGCGCTTAATGAAAACAAAAGGCACTTGCAGAATATTAAGCCAAAAATGGAGTAAAGATGATTCCAGATAAAGGAAGTTAAACCAAGTGTGCATCTGTAATAATCAAATTAAACATGATGTACAGAGCAGAACAAGATAAGGAATTGACTTCATGAAGCAAAACAAGTAGCTGTCTTTTAGGTGAACTTCCGAAGATCAGCAGCAGTAATTTGTGGAAAAAAAAAATCCAAAATTCACAGGGTGAAGTTGCAAAAGAACAGGCTAATTAGCAGCTCCGCAATAGAAAAAACGCCGAATGCAAGTGTAACACAATTGTAAAATTTCAATGAAAAGGCCGCCACAAGGGATCCACAAAAGCTATTCTATTCCATCAACATTAAGTCAAGGGTTTCTTTTTAAGTCAACACAGAGTATGTCTTTGATCACTTGATGAGTACAGTAAATCTCCCTCAAGTTTCTAGTGCGATGTGTTATCAATATTAGGTAAGAACCAAAATATCAAACAGAAAGTAAGTTTATGTCTTTAAGATAAACATCAATAAAGAAAGAAAAGATACAACAAAATCACGAAAGAAAAGGATAATAAATTAGAACATAGTGAGTTGAAAGCCTTACATTGGTAGTGAAATTGCCATCATCACTACTATTAGGTTGTCCTACTGCCCCATGCGAGTTATCTATTCAAAAACACCCTCGCTAAATCAAACAGACAACAAACGGCATTCTAAACATAAACAAGAATTAGCAGTGAAATGCATATGATAACTGACAATTATACCCTAAACATTAATTAACAGAGACCACTGGAAGTCTCAAAACCCTAATAACGGACGATAGGGTAGTTTTATAAGTAGAACCGACCGTGATTTTCTTCTTCGGCGGAGGGAGCGGGGAGCGCGTTGGTGGTGGCTTGTGATTTAAAGAAAAAGGAAGGGAAGATTAGGGTGGCACCGCCGGCAATGAGGCGGAAAGCAGGATCGACGAGCTTGGAGAGCCAACGGCCGCCGCGTTGTTGTTGTGCGAGCGGTGGGCGAGCGTAGGGTGTGGAAGGTGGTGGTCTCCGGGGCGGTTTACGGAACTTACCGCCGGCGGCTCGATGCACTGGTGCATTGGGCGTGAACGACGTCGTTTGGGGGTGTGTATCGGCCATCCAAAGTCTAGCGGGTAAAGTACCAGAGTAATAAAAGTTTTGATGAGACGCGACGCGAGCACAAAAGAAAAGGGAAAGCGCGCTTTTCGACCGTTTTCGGTTTCTGGTTTTGGCCTCTTATTTGTTACGTTCGATCACTTCTCAAGGGGTACACTACGGTACAGCGGTACCAGTAGTTAAATTGGTGGAGACTATTAGTTAGTTTTCTTGCCCAGGGTCCTCGTGTCCAGGGTGAAAAGAGCAGATTATGTGTCTATTTAATTTGCTATTTGCTTATTGATATCTGGTAATTAAATATTTAATAAATATCAGTAATTAATATTTCAATTTAAAAATTAATCTTCAACATGTTAAACATTTAACTAAATGCTGAAAGTTAATTTTTTTAATATTTAAATAAAAAGAAGATATATATTTTTAATATTAATCTTATATTTATCATCATATTATATAAAATTAAATTAAAATATAAAAATAATAATTTCTTATTATTGTATAGTACAATTATATATTTAATGGCTAAATCATCAAAGACTTATATTTATTATTTACAGCTAAGCGGTTGATAGTTAACTATAATCACTAATTGCTCATTAGCGATCATTAATTATTCATGGCTAAATTACACACACGCTATCTATAGTGGTGGTCTACAAATATTAATGGCTTATTATTGTGAAGAGGATGAATTTTTTTAATCTTTCCATTATTTGATTGTTTAATTTTATGAAAAGAAATTATATTTCGTACTACAATTAGCACAAATAAGCTCAGAAAAGAAGGATTGATGGCGAATTTTTTACTTGTAGAATTGTTGCTTTAGTTAAGCGTTTGAAGCAGATGAAAGACGATTTATCAGCTGCTGGAGATTTTATTCCTTTTTTTTTTTTTTTTGGGGGGGGGGGTGGGGGAAATTTATCACCGCTGTAATTATAAAAGTTGCTCCCACCTAATTTTGGTGCAACAAAAGAGCGGTTGTCACACCAGTTGAGAATAATAATGGGGAAATCGGGTACGGTACCATACTATCCATTAAAGGACGAATGAAAGAAAGAGTATTGCAGGCTTGAACACAAAGGAATTCTTTTGGGATTTCATGCATATTGAGCTTCAACTGCTTGGATGTTGATAATCTGTGAAAGGAGTCGATTCTCTATTTTTTTTCGTCTGTTTCTTTTATGACATCATCATCGGCAATAAACCCTTTCTTTTTTGTTTGCTGTGTAATTAAATATTTATCAATGAAATGTTGAAATTTTAAAATGGAGACAAAAGACTAATCTCATAGAATGTCAGCAACAAGAAAATCTCTTAGTCTCAAAAAAAAAAAAAAAACCAATTCCAAAACAAAAACACCATTCTTTTTTAAACGGTGGGGAAAAGCTTGGTATCAATGGACTAGTTGACGAATGGTAGCCATGTGAGTTTCTTGACTCACTTACATTCGTACCACATCTATCAGTCTGTTTGGATGGAGTATAGGGAGGATAATTAATGAAAGGGTAGGGAATACTACAAATTTATCTTTATTTGAAAGAAAAATTTATAAAATATATATAGAGAATGGAATAAAATTGTAAGTTTTACCCTTCTTTGCTTTTTTAATGTTGAATCTGTTTTATGCTCCAAATTGGAGTGTAAAAAAAGTAACTAAATTTAAAAAATAAAAGAAAATTAATTTTATCAATTTTATCCTTATTTTAAATACAAAAATTCAATTAAATTTTTGTCATTTTTAATAGTTATTTTTCCTTTAATTACACTTTTCTTTTTATTCATTCTCTTTCAAACAATGGAAAGAAAGTGTTGTACACTTCTCCTCCCTTTCCCTTCCTTTTCTATCTTTACCCTTTTTTCACCTTTTCATTAATTACTCCCTCTACATCCCATTCAAACAAGAAGTAAGGCTGGACCTCCATATGGGGAAATGGTCCTTTTTTCACCCCTTCCTCTATATCTAACACTGTCCAACAAGTCATGATCACGAAACTCATCACCTTTAACGAGCTTGATGATGAGCTCTAATGAGGGAAGAGGACTGGTTATCGAGTTTGGGATTGGGATAATAAGCTGTAAAATCTTGAGTGTTAGTTTTATTTGCGAGCGTTAATTTCCCCCCATACGCACTGTTTCTATCGTTGAACGACAGCCTGAAAAATTAGTCCTGCAGCAATATATTCTAACAGACATATTTGTGTGCCCGATCATATGCTGCAATTTGTGTGCCCGATCATATGCTGCAATTGGTGTTCAATAGCGCCAACTTAATTGTAATTTGACGTCAATGCATGTCTTTAGAACTATAAATTTTTTTTAAAAAAACAAACATTCTTGTGTTATTATATTCTGATACGTACTTTAGCAAGGCAAGAGATGGAGCAAGTGAATCATTACATTGTCCAACATACCACTATGATATGCTCTCTAGGATTTCCAACAAGGCTAGTTCAGGATCACTTGATGTGCCTATAAGAGCTTAGGAAGATGAAATTCAAAGCCTTCTACTGTATGGTGTATGATCCATGCTTAACGCCTCCAACAATATATACTGGTCTACACTCATATCATCTTAGAAAAAAAAATTTTCTATATCCTAGTCTAGGTAAGAAAAATTTATTGTATAATTTAAAATTATCATGTTATGAGTAAAAAAAACGATTAAGATTATTAATAACACTATTCTAATAATTGATAATTCTATCCGCTAACTACTGATGTATAAACAAAAATGATTTTGACCAATCAATGAATTTAGCCAACAAACATCATATTTCCTTTGGAGACGATTGTGGTGTATGGCCAGGCCAACAAATAGCTTGCACTGAATTATATTAATTGTGGTAGCCATCCTCCATCATTGATTTGATGTTCTAAATGGACAAAACAATCATATCTTTTAACCCAATAACTTAATATATTTTATAAGTATCACCATCCTCTCCACTACGTTCAGCAATGCCACTGCAACTTCAGATTTTGTTTACTCTCACATTTCTTTTCATTTTCTTTTTAATTTCTCCATTACAAATCTTTCATGAAAAGAAAACCTATTTGGCTTTTTCATCGGAATTTTTTTACTACAAGGCAGCAGGGCACGATGAAGGGTCGGTGATAGTTCAATTGTCAACTTACTATAAAGCAGCAAAAGTTGGAGAATGAAAGAAGAAAAAAGAGAAGCAAAGGAATAATTGCAGCTGCTGATAATACATAGCATAATTGACACGTCTCAAAGGGGTGGATTGATTCAAGCTTTCAGTTTTTCTACAGTGACCATTTTTCTTGGCATTATTTTGGAATCATGTTCCGCATGCTAATCTACAGACTTCTTTCATTTCACTGCGGCCGCAGAACCATTCTTGATAAGACCAGTTTGGCTCTAGTGAAGAGAACCACCTGTGAGTATCTAGATGTTTTTCTTCCTTTTTTGTTTGTTTAACTTTCACATCTGAAGGCATATCATACTAATATTGTGTTGGTATAGCTAAGCCCAGGTTGGATTCTGTTATTTCTCCTTTGATGACTTACTGATTTTTTTTTTTCTCTTTATTGCAATTTTGTGAAAAGATCTACAGGAAGATATTGAAACTCGAGAAATGACCAGTGATCTGACTTCAAATGGACCCAAAATAATTGTTAGTCCATATGGTCATAGACTCAATTTTTGCTACAAGTAATAGTTCTAAACAAGATTCTGAGCTCAAACTTGACACTGCCAGAAAGCTTTGCCATGTGTTTTTGGTACTATAAAAGGTGCTTCTAACACAGTCCATCCATTTCTGTCCCCACACTGGACAAACTTGCATTAGCTCCATTGATTCCACAGCCAACCCATCAATCAAATCCAAGAACACAGCAAGTAGAGCTATCAACTACCCCCTACTGGTTCAGTGTTAGCCAGTTAAGTTGAGGTACTTAGCTCAGATTTCCAATTCAAGAAATTCTTGACAAGCCTAACTTGCTTTCAACTGGGGAGAGTTTGCATTATCAGCCAAGCTTCTTAATCTTTATGCCTTTCCAATCAACAGGACACTTCACAATGTTCGATTACCTCTTATATCAAGCTTAGATTCCAACACACACTTAAGGAAAATATTTGTCACCAGCAGCAATGGAAAAAATGGAAGATAATGAGAAAGGACTAGGAGGTCAACCTGAGCCAAGAGACACTTGCAAGATTGCTTATATAATCCATTTCTTGCTTGGTGCTGGTAATTTGCTTCCCTGGAATGCATTTATAACTGCTGTTGATTACTTTGGCAACCTCTACCCAACCAGGCATGTCGAGAAAGTCTTTTCGGTAGCTTACATGAGTTCTTCAGTTGTAGTACTGATTTTAGCGATGAGTAGCGGTGGCTGGAGCAAGAAGCTGACTTACGGGTTTAGAATGAACTTGGGATTTTCCTTGTTTGTTCTGTCTTTGATGGTAGCTCCAATAATAGACTGGGCCGGGAGACCAAGAGGAGCCTACAGTTTTACCGTTGCATCAGTTGTGATTTGTGGTTTAGCTGATGGGCTGATAGGTGGAAGTCTGATAGGATCCGCAGGAAAGCTTCCTAAAGAGTATATGCAAGCTGTTTTTGCTGGAACTGCCTCTTCAGGTACTATATAACGCTACACAAAAACTTTCCCTTTCCTTTCTTCCTATGATTCAACAAATGAGGAAACATCAAGAATATAGTAATAGAGAAACAGGACATAAGGCATAATGATTTTTCTACTGTTAGAAAGTATTTGAGAAAGAATGGCATCTTAAAGTCTACTATTTTCACCTTTTATGCCAGAGGTCATCGACAAGGTGCGGCTAGATCTTTTCATATATAGATCAGAAAAGGGCATTTGTTTCCTGGTATAGCATATTTTCATTTTCTGCATGGCACGTTTCATCCCTTTTCCATGGAAAGACTAAGTATTGGTCGTGTTATGTAGGCCATGCCCCAAGTTGCAAAGTTGTCATGAGTTTTATGATGGCAGATCACTAGCATCTTAACAAATACATTGGAACTGAATCCAGCATTTTTTGAAGAATTGTTTTGGAACTAAAACCATTTTCATTGTCTTGTCACAGGTGTTCTTGTGTCTATCTTGAGGATTATAACAAAGGCATCACTCGCACAGACACCTCAGGGTCTGCGAACAAGCGCCCACTTCTATTTTATAATTAGCATTATTATTCTGCTTTGCTGCATGTTTTGTTCCAACTTCTTGTACAAATTACCAGTTATGGAACAGCATTACAAGCTTCTTACAGATGATGGTTCGCCAAATTCAAGGCTAAAATTTTGGGCTGTCGCAAGAAAAATCCGCTGGTCAGTTTTTGGGATTCTTATAATGTACGTTGTGACACTATCGATATTCCCAGGTTTCATAGCTGAAAGTCTTGCATCCAAGTTGCTGCAAGATTGGTATCCGGTTCTGCTGATAACAGTGTATAATCTTTCAGATTTCGTAGGGAAGTGTTTAACTGCAATATATACTGTGAAAAGTGCCAGGAAGGCAACATGGGCATGTATTCTTAGGCTTCTGTTCTATCCACTCTTTGCCGCATGTCTGCATGGACCAAAATGGCTGAGAACTGAAGTGCCGGTAGTGGTGCTGACCTTTATGCTTGGAGCAACGAATGGCTATCTGACAAGCGTCATCATGATCCATGCCCCTAAGTCAGTTCCAGTTTCCGAGTCTGAGTTATCTGCAATTGTACTGGTTGTGTTCCTAGGAATTGGCTTAGTGGGTGGGTCGGTCTTTGGCTGGTTTTGGATCATATGATCCGTTTTGAGCTTTCAGGGTCGGACAGTGACATGCATGGCTAGTTGATCGTGTAACAGCAAGAACTTCCAGTTAGAAATTCAATAACAATATTAACTAGTGCCTATGCCTAGATGAACATTGAGAATTGCTACCAACTTGCAATTTCCTGACCCTGCAGATGTTCTGTCCTCAGTTTGTGGAATCATTCTTGATGTTCTAATAAAGAAAATAGTTAGCTTGCTCTTTAATATGATAGGTATATTTGGCACATGAGCTAGCCGGCTTTACCATATATTCCAATTCTTCATACTCAAAACAAAGGCAAATGTAGCAAAAAGAAATTTCGAGTTTCATGCTAACCACTTCCACCAGGAAAATATACGTACAAAATCTAGTATTTGATTCCTCACCTGAAACCCAAAAGTGAAGGACAATTCATGGTAGGGTGCGTGAAAACTGTCTATAGTTTTTTTACCAGGTTAATCTCTCATCCACCTATAATAAAATCTAAGTCTAAGCCTTAAGCGAGAAAAGTAAGTATTCTTCAATATGAGACCAGGAAATCATTTATCATTTTTCCTATGATTTAGTTTATCGTGATAATAATATTAGCAACAAGTGGAATTCTCCAGGCTGCATAGAAATACCAACTTCAGTTTCCCGCAGAAGTCCATGGCAAGCACATTTATCCCCCTTTCTCCTAGAAACTTAAATTGCATCTGATGCAACAACAAAGCAAAGACAGTTGCAAATGCTCTATTTCATTGATCTATCTTTAACTATCTAAGAAAGTAAGGTCAATTATAAATAGACTAAATAAAGCTTGCAATAAAAAAAAAAAAACGGCAGTGCCCCTACCACACAGGCTGTCAAACGCAATCATACCAATTAACAACGCATGTTCTTCGAAAGCATGGAAGCCTAATGAAAAAACACCAATGTTAATTTTTCCATGAGAAAATAAGATCTTAAATATAGTTAACATACGCACAGAGAGACAAGAGCTAGAGAATTTGCAATAAAAATTCATTCCATTTCTTATTTCTTTTCTACATGATATGGATCAACAACTAAGAGGACAAAAGACAAATCCGTTAAATTAACTAATCTCAGCTAGGGAAAAAGGCCTAAAGTGGAAATATAAGAACAAAGGTCAGAGGTTATATCCAAGCTATGATACAAGATTAACAGAAACGACTCCAATTTAAGAAGCAGAAGCCAAAGGAGGAGAAGGAGACACTATTCCATGGAATAGAGTTGGTGGTGACAATTTGCTCAGCTCTTTACCCTCCTCCTCCGCATCTTCTTCTTCAGCATCCCATAGAAACCAAGCATATGATGCCATCACAAAGCTGCACCATACAACAAACTATCATATACAGATTCAAAAGAATCAACAAGAACCACAAATAAGTCAACTATGGAAATTGCTAGTAAATTATCCAAGCAATTACATCTGCCACCAAACACTAGAAACTAAATCATGTTGGGATTCACATCTATACAGACGTAGCTTTAAGTCTTCTATACCAAAACAAGTAAGAATAGATCTTACCAATCGTCAGGAGCTGTTTTAATAGCCCGATCAAAATATGTCTCCGCACGAGAAGCATCCTTGTGGCCACTCCATATCAAATCAGCATACATAGATAAAACATTCCCATCATTAGGATTTGCTAAGATTGCTTTGCCACAATACTCTTCAGCCTTTGCAAAATCTCCACAAACCTGGTTCCAGATCCAAGAATCATATATTAGGAACAAATCAATGCTACCAAATGTTAGCTTAGATTATGTATTCATTCATTCATCCACTCATTTCTGGTTTCAAAGAAACTGTTTAAGTCATCAAGTTCCCAAAGAATTATCTTGAATGACACAATAAAGAAACAGAACCAAAAAAAATTCTCAAAATATAAGATTAATAGCTATATAAAAAAAAAAAAAAAAAATTGACTTGGTTGCTTAAGAATCTCTTTCAACAACAAAATTTGAATTGATAATGGTAACCCTTTAAGCAAAAGATAGATGGTGAAAAAAGGTCGAAGATTTATGGAAAAATACTAAATTGAAGTGTCAAGAATATCAAAAGCAATTACTAGTTGACATGTACGCTTAACGTTTCCATTGCTGGCTTGGCTCAACCACTACACCAACTACAGCACACAAAAACATAAATCGAAGCAAGATTAGCTTCCCATTTTTTCGAATTCAAGCAACAGCTGGAGCGAAAGCAGATCTAAAAAACAATTCAACAACCAAAGCAAAAAGAACAAGACTGAATAAAAAATAGAAAAAGACTTTAACATGCAGCATATAATACAGTAATGATGACATATTACCTCTTTTAAGAACTTAGCATAATTGCTAAGAAGCAAAGAATTCCCTGGATTCGCTTCAATCATCTTTTGATAATAAACATCTGTATTATCATCTCTACCGTCAGATCCGCCATTCCTACCACGACCACCACTACTACCATCGCCTCCACAACCAGCTCCAACACCCACCAACTCAACCTCACAATCCTCCTCTAACCCCAAACACAACCCAGGACTCAAAAACAACCCTTTTTCCTCCTCATATTCCTCCTCCTTAACCGTGACCCCATCCATGATTCCATTCATGGGTTTCTTTCTTGGGACCGAGAGGTGGAAGAGATCGTTTTCGGACATTGCTCTCGTCATTCTCTTGATGGGACCGTCGCGCGAAGGAGAAGAAGAAAACGACGCCGGAGAAGAAGAAGCGGTTATGGAAATGGATCGAGTTCTTGGGATTTGGTGGAAGAATTCGGGCTCGGACGAGCAAGATGGGTCTTTGGAGTGAGGGATCCACGATGAGTTTAGTAATGGCGTAGATGCGCTGCGTAGAAGCATACTTTATTTTAATTTTCTCTTCTCTTTATTGCTCTGTTTTCTTTATTTCTTCATCTCCTGTACATACCATCTTGCGCTGAGGAGAAGCAGAGTGCAGGCGAGAAGAGAAGGGGGGATTTTTATTATATAGGAGAGGAGATGAGGAGTGCGGATGTGATCATGGCCGTCGATCATATTTTGCAGGACGTATGAATGTGCTGCACGTGGTTATTAATTTATTTATTAGCTTCTTAACGAGTTGTTTGCTAGAAACCCAAAAAAGGGCTTTGTGCTCGTGTAACTTAGGTCCGATTAAATTTAAATGTTTGAAATTTTTTTTTAATTTAAAAAATTTTAAAAATAGAATGTCAGTATTATTTTAAATTTTTTATTCAATTCAATTTGATTTTTTATAAATTAAAAACTATTCAATTTGATTTTTTGAGACGATTTGGTTATGTTCAATATCTATTCAAATATTTAATTATATTAATTTATTAAAAATTAAATTATATATTTTTATATATTAAAGTAAAATAAGTTTTATATTTTTCATTTTTAATCATTTAAGATTAAAATAAATAATTGATGATTTAATAAATTACAACTAATAACTTACACATTAAAATTTTAAATTAAACTTTTTTAATGGTTATTATTAATTAATAATTAATAAATAGTCTAACTATTAATAATACATATTAATTGAAAGAGTTAACTAGTTTAATTAATAATTAAAATTATATATATATACATACACCTTATCACTATAAATAGAAGTTATTATCCTAAAAATAAAGAATAAATATTTTTTATCTGTTAAAAAATTTTTATGAAAATTCTTTTTAAAAAATTAAATATAAGGAGAATTAAGTAATAAATAATATAACAAAGGAAAATTAGAAAGTAACGAAATTGCATCACTTTTATCATCATATTTAAAAAGATTTTATATTTTATTTTGTAAAATAATGTAGGCTTGATTATTAAATTTATGTCTCATAAAATATAAAAATTTCTTTAAATTTATTATATTAATATAGAAGATAGATTTTTTTTTTTAACAATTTTAACTCAACACACATATACAACAAAAAAAAATACATCGCATATTTAACAAAGTTATGATGATTTTGTTAAGTGTAAAATAATATAAATGTTATACACACTTTAAAATTACTTAGAAAATAATTTAATATCAATTTATGTAAAAATTGAGTCAAATATATTGTTAAAATTTAAAAATTTAACTTATTATTTATATACAATAATTTACAATCACAAAATGAATAAATTTAATGAAAGTAAACAAAATTACATCAATAAAATATATCACAAATCAATCAACGTGATACCATAATCAAACCTATTTTATCATAACACGTTAAAGGCAATATGGGCATAACGAATTTTTTACTCATTATAACATTGTGCACCTCTTTTTAAGAAAATAATTAGGCGATAAGTATAAACTATTTTCCTCAAACTACAATATCACTCTAAGCGCCCAAACGCGCCCTAACAACACGCCTGTTGCCGCTTCACTTGTACACTGGATGCACGGACGCAGTACCCGGTTGACATTCCAAGAGGGTAGACCCTATAAAATGCGTAGTTCACATGATCTTGGACCCATCAGAGCCGTCGATTGGCTACTTTTACAAGCTTTTAACGGTTCGGATTCAATATCTTCACGTGACACAAAACAGCTGGCATTTCCTGGCGACTTATGAAAATGAAGGGGCAGGATTTTTCCGCGGTTTAGGAAAATAAACATAGATGCCCATGAATATTCCGAATTTCATGAATATGCCACTGGGTGACTAGCCTTTGCTTTTGTGGGCCCAGGTCTTAAAGTGGAAGTGCTGTTTGGGTGGAGCCTATGGCTCGATTCCACGGTAATCACACAAGCAATGTTTTCAAGCGATGGAGTGAATCAGGCGTATGATGGATTGTCAGTTTTAAAGATTAGATTGATGTAACCAATTTAGTTCAATATGACTGTAATCTTAATTATATGTTTTTTACTAAAAATTTTGAAATATATATATAAAAAAAAAACTTTGAAATTTTCATCCACTGCTAAATATTGATTTCTAAATTTAGTTTTCACAAATCTATGTACATGATTCATTTCCATAAAAATTTAAAAGACAACCGAAAAAGGAACTAAGTAAAGGATGTATTTGTAACTCATCCCTTCTCAAATTATTGGTTTAGAAATTATTAATAATAGAAATGCAGTGATCTCTCCAAACTTTATGAACCAATTTAAAATTGATTTTTTTTAAAAAAAAATTTTCAGTTCATCTGATATTGGCTATTCTGTTGGCTTGAATTCAGCCAAGCTGTGCAAACCAAAGGAATCAAGTAATCAATAATAATAACCATATTAGACTACTTTAATGAAAAAAAAAAAAAGTCAAGGAAATATCTACCTTCTTGTGAAGTAGTGTGGTTTTTCTTGCGATGCAACCCTAAGAACTTTGCTTCGAATGTGGGTTGAGTTTTGGCCAGAAGACTGAGAGAGGAAGAGTCGATTTAAAGGGAATAATATTAATAATGGTTACAGATTTATTAGAAAGGCGAATATAGTTTTTCGGACAAAAAACAATGACGTGACATCAATTCTATCTAAGCATCTCCTTTTTCAGGCAGCGCGGATGTTCTAGTTCAGTTTTAACAACGGTTTTGAACTAATCACCCAATTGGTTCTTAATTTTTTGTCGATTGGGTCAGATTTTAAAAACCTTGGGCATGGGGTCATAAACCAACGCCTTTTCTTTGGCTTTTGGTGGTGTCCCGCCCCTTGTGAGATTTTTATGGGTCCCATAGCAGCAATCAATTCGTGTGAAAAATAATGTCGCGAGATGTTTCTTTTTGACCTTTTTGTATTATTGGTTTCCTTTTTTTTTTTGGGCTTTGATGTGAAATGTGAATGACTAATACTTCGGGAGGAGACCTTTCGACAAATGGAAAATTGACACGTTTGAATACTGCTTATTTCTGTTTCCCCAATATAGATGCTGATGCAATTCGGTGCGTATCACGAACAACCTTTATCATATATCTTCTTTATCTTGTTTTATAATTTTTTAATGTTAAATTTACTTGTATACTATTTAATTAATTAGTCACGGTATCAATATTAATTATTTTCAATGATGATCTTTGCATATATCTTAAATTTTTATAAATAATTAATAATTATCTATTCAACTTCTTCAAAAATTTAATATGTTGCAAATTTTTAATTACTTAATTTTATTATAATAAATCATATAATAGATCATGTCTTTTTTATATAAATATATATATATATATATAAATATATTTTTAAAAAGATACACAATGAATTCAATATTATTATACATAATTATTCCATTGATTATTATCTCATTAATTATTTCATTTTCTAAAAATAATACTAATATTTAATCAATATAAATACAATTACTATATAATAATAATTCTTTAATATCCAATAAAAATAATTAATTCTATGTTTATTTTAATATTTAATGATAGTTATAATATATTTATCACCACCTATTCTATATAAAGCATCAACTTTGTAGAGAGAATCATAGTCTTATCCTTTTTATTTCATAATTTTTGATTTATTATTTTAATCTATACACCATATGTCGAACATTATGAGATTTTTCACTATGTTTATTTTTCTTTAACATTCACAATGTATCACAAATAATAATCATTTTATTTTTTTCTAAAAATAAACAGCTTGCAAAAATAGAAGAACAATATTTCCTCAATGAGAATCCAAATTTTAACAAAAATAACTATAGAATCAAAATGACAGTCTCTATTACTGGACATTAGTCTTAAAACTGAAGTTTTAATAACATGAGATGATCATCATTGATGATAAGGGAACATATCTATATTTTTGTACTATATAAATTGAAAAAATTACTTTGACATTTTAATTTATTATTCTTTTTCTTATATTAATTTTTTAAAAACTTTATTACAGGTAAAATACATTCATGTCATTGTGAACAAAATATAACAACTCAATTTCAAAGACTTTTGAAAAAATCAAAGATTTATTTGATCAAATATCTTAGTGTAATTCTTAATAAAGAACATTATTATATTATTGAGGATAATAAATATATGGTTAAGTTTTTAGGAAAAAACTGTTCAAAAAGTAATGGATAACATTGCAATCTCAAAATACAAGTTTGGTTTCTTGAATTTTCAATATTTAAATTAATGGTGTGATAAAAATTACATACTCACTAGTGATATAAATTAATAATTATCCTATTTTCTAATCTAATTCTTAAAAATTTTAAGAAGTAATTTTGTTAAATTTTTTATTAAAAATAATATATGATTAAGAAAACATAGAAATTAAATAATTAATTATATTTATACAAAAGTATAAGAAATAAAATATTTTGATATCAACTTATAATATTTATACATGTAAAATTTAATGACAAATCAATATTTTATATGACTTTATTTCTCATTATTAACTAATCAAATAAATATATTTTAATTAAAATGTAAATATAATATTTAAAAATATTGAATAAAATCATACAAAGCACAAGCATTAATGTGGGTAAAAATAATTGAGAGGAAAGAAGGGGCCTACCATGTTTTTTGTAAATAATAGGAAAATATGTTAAGGGGAAATAAATTAATAGATAGGTAAAAATGTGTGATTAGAAATGCAATTGATTTGAATCTAATATCTATTATATATATAAAGTCAAAGTAAAAACATATTAAAATGTTAATGTGGCAAGCTCTTAGTATTTATTAGGTTTTTAATTTTTTTAGTTTTAGTCTAGAGTGACTAAATTTAGATTCATTATATCTATCACATTTATTATAATCGATTAAACATCAAATCACATATATATAATTACAAATCATAATATAACAATTCAACTCTACTATCAATATAAAAAGCTAACATAAGGATGCCATTTAATTTTCTTTAAAAACAATTAATACTTTTATTTACCCTAACTTATACTCTTTATATATATATATATATATATATATA
>CATIWR010676846.1:0-43619 GCA_949677035.1 Omphalea diandra | reverse complement strand
TATATATATATATATATATATATAATATTATTGAGCTTTTGTTATTTATCAAGTTCATCGTAAAAATTATTTATGATCAATATTTATCATTTATCAAATAAATATTTTAATAAATAAGTGACTAACAACTATTACATATTTCTCTTTCCGTTTCATAATTTCTGTCGTTTCAAGAAAAAATTTTGTTTCAATATAATTTTCGTTCTACATTACTAATATAACATTAATTATTTATTTTTCAAATTTATCTTTGTCATCATCTTCCCTACCTCTTCTAATTAAAATTTTTTTATTAGTGTTAGTATAGAGTTTTAATTGAAGATAATTAATGGTATATTAGTCAATATCAATTAAAATTATTTCTAATTAATTGTTTTCTTAATCTAAATGCATAACTTTAAAAAGATAGATATTATGAAATGGGAGAAGTATTATTGTATTATATTAACTAATTGACAAATTATAAAAATAGTTAATTAAAAGAAAAATATATAAAAGAAATAAAATATATATAAGGAAAGAAAATATTTTAAAGATAATAAAAAATTATTTATTTATCTAACTTGAATGATAAAAATAAAAAATAATTTAATAATATTAATGTAAAATTATTTATTTAATATTCTTATATTTAAAATAAAAATAAGATGAAAATTTTTCCGATTATTTTATAAAATTTTTTCGTGCAACATGCGTTTTAGCCACTAATTGTTGTTAAAATCTCATGATTGCTTTTTATTAATGCAGCAGCTGATCAACTAGATCTTGTCATCCTTAACCCCTAATTTTGCATCTCTCATGATGAGCCATGGTGTTCGTTTCCGATCAATAGTGTATTGAAATTAATGGCTAAAATATCAAATAAACTTATGAATTTGGCTTAAAGTGACAATAAAAAATAAGATAAATTTTTATATCAAATTTATTCTTAAAATTATATTATTTCGTCAAAATTACTTCTGATCTTATATTATTTTGTCATAAAGTTTTTTTCGTCAAAATTACCTCCGATCTTTTTATTAGTTCGTTGTAAAAGTCTAAAATACTAGTTGAGAAAAATGAGTGTATTATAAATGTAATTTAAGAGAATTAGACTCGGATGCACTTCTACAAAAATACAGTTTCTCTTAAATCTTAAATTTTTTAATCTCTAAATTCCAAAAATACAGGTTCACTTTGACAAAAAAAAATTTGTTAATTGAAGAGCATGAAACAACAATATTTTTGTGAAGTAATAATTCTGTTTATTTATCCAATTTGCAGTATATTTAGAGAGAAATGAGATAATATGAGTATAATGGTATGCAAAAATACTGCTAAAAACACACTTTCCCCTAAATCCTAAATCTTTAAATCTCTGAATCCCAAAAGTACAGCTTCACTTTGATAAAAAAAAATTTGTTAATTGAAGAGCGTGAAAGAACGATGTCATTGTAGAGTAATAATTTTGCTTGTTTATCAAATTACAACAAATTTAGAGAGAAGGAGTTAAAGATGAGTATAATGGTACACAAAAGTACTGCTAAACATTTTATTTTATAATTTAATAAATTATATTTTTTAAAAAAATTTAAAAATAATAAAAAATAAAAATATTTGCCTTACAAGGAATTCCCGAGGGGCGAGAAGTTTTTACAAAAGTAGGGATATGGGGAAAATTGTCTCTGTCAAGAGGGTGAGATAGAGGATAAAAGATAATTCTTACTTCTTCTACTTATTTTTGCTAAGTCAATGCTCTATTCAATCAATATTTTGGACTTTATGACGAAATAATATAAGATTGAAGATAATTTTGATGAAAATGACTTTTTATGATGACATAATATAAGATCAGATATAATTTTGATAAATAATACGAGTTCAGAGATAAATTTAACGAAAAAGTTCATTTTATTTTTTATTATTATTTTACAACAAGTTCAAAAGTTTATTTGATACTTTAGCCATTAAAGAAATTAAGAAGACATGTTTTATCGCAATGCTCGTTGGTTGCTTACATAAGGACTAAAGTACCAAATAAACTCTTAAATTTATCTCAAAGTGACAATAGAAAATAAAATGAATTTTTTCATCAACTTTACCCTTAAACTTGTATTATTTTATTAAAATTACTCTTGATCTTGTATTATTTCGTCATAAAAGTTCAAAATACTAGCTGAGGAGATGTGTGTGTTATAAATACAATTTAAGAGAATCAAATCCAGATGTACTTTGACAAAAATATAGCATCCCTTAAATCTTTAAATTCTCAAATCCCAAAAAATACAACTTCACTTTGATAATAAAATTTTCTTAATTGAAAAACGAGAAAGAGCGATATTTTCGTAGAGTAATAATTTTACTCGTTCATCCAATTGCAATATATATAAGAAGAAATGAGTTACACAAGAATATGATAGTGTGTAAAGTATTGTTAAAAAATTTATTTTATAATTTAATAAATTATATTTTTAAAAAATAATTTAAAAATAATAAAAAATAAAATATTTGTGTTGCGGAAAATTCTTGTAGGGTGAGGAATCTCTATGCAAGCAGAGATAAAAGGAAACTTCTCCCTATCATGAGGGTGAATAGATAATAGTTCTCGCGCTTGCCTATTTATTATTCTAAAGTCAATGTAATTTTTAACTAATATTTTAGATTTTTATAACTAAATAATATAAAATCGATGGTAATTTTGAAGAAAAAAAGGACTTTTATGATGAAATAATACAATATCAAAGGTATTTTTAACGAAATGATATAAGTTCAAAGATAAATTTCATGAAAAAATTTATTTTATCTTTTATTGTCACTTTATGACAAATTCGGAGGTTTATTGGATACTTTATCCTAAAATTAAATAAGCATTGAAGAATATGTTAGAACTCATATTCTAATTTTAAAAATACTGTAATTAAAAATTCCCAAATAATGATTAAAATAATAATTCATTTTTTAATATAGTCTTAATATACATGATATCCAAATTTGAAATTTATTTCAGAATAGAAGGGATAAAATATAAAGTCACCCAAATCATAAAAATGAAATATTACAGTCTAAAACAGGATAAAACCCAACAAACGTGAAGTCTAAGTTCAATGATCAACTATTTCTGTTAGAAATAATTAACAATTAACTTTTACTTTGATTAATAGTATTATCGTATTAGTGATCATATAACTCAAATTATGGTGTTTCATATAAGTTTTAATAATGAAGATGTTGCTTGAATAATGGGACTGAGGACGAGGAAAGGAATTCTTATGGAAAAAGAAGATGTATGCAAACCCCCAGGAATCATGTTCTGAGATGCATGGAAATTGCAGAGTTATTGAAATTAAGTTATTTAAGCTCAATGCCAGTATATGCTCTTGTATATCAATGAGTTAGTCTAAATTTGGATGATATTCTAATGTCTAAGACTTAATTATTTTCTGCGTTAATTCATTCTCATTAATAATTTTTTTGACATAGTGTTGTCAACTATTGAAAGGTAATTTATATCTATAATCATCAAATTAATAACTAAAACTTTTTTATTATTATTAAAACTCAATTTTATTTAATTTAAATATGTAAATATCTTTATGATTTCAGTTAATTTAATTTGTGTAATTAGAATAAATCCGATGGCCGAAATACTGAGATATAATTATGTCACACTTTAGTTTTTGAAAAAATTACATTTCAGCAATCAAATTTGTTTTAATTGATTAAAATAAGTTAATTGAAATTATGATTCTATTTAAGCGATTCAATTGAATAAATTCAAATTCCCTTAATTACAATATAATTTGGTGATTATTACGAACAAATTACCCATTATTGAATTCCAGAAAAAAAGATTACCTCATGCACATTTTTTTTGGCATCCTTTTCTAGTTCAGAATTTGTTTTTCGGCATCCAATAGATAAAAACCCAACGACATGCCCCATAGATAATATTATTTCAGCATAAATCCTAGACAAAGTTGATGAACCAGATACATATGGACCAAACCCGTTTTTAATTACCCAATTTACAAGAATCCGAAGCAATTAAAAATTAAATAGGCAGAGGATGGTGCTGATGTGTGAAGTGCTACACTAAAGCGGGCGCGTGGCGCTATCAGAATCAAAACGTTTGAAACCACCAAAAAGCCGTTCAAATAAAAACACTTTCTGAATATATTATACAAAATCTTTTTGTTTCTTTATAAAATTTTATTATTATATAATATTTATTTTTTTTAAAAGAAATCTATACCTATTGAACACAAATGCTACCCGCCAAACCCCACCATTGACTCCTACCTCAGGAAATTTCCCCTTTGGCATCTGCTTTGCCCTCCACCTCTCCCTCACTTGTTAGTTTTGTTTTCTTGATATACTATCTCCACACTACACACACTCTTACTAGTTTTTTCATTCTTGATTTTCTTGTCTTTCTTTCTTGCTTGTTTATGTTGATATAAGCAAGAATAATGCAGGGTTCTTCTTCTTCAAAAGGAGGGAATAATAGTTATGATTACTCTTTCAAGATTTTGTTGATTGGAGATTCTGGTGTGGGCAAGAGTAGTATTCTTTTAAGTTTCATCTCCAATTCTGTTCATCATCTCTCTCCTACAATTGGTACTTCTTCTTTTCTTTCTGTCTGTTTAACTTGCCTTTCTTCCAAACTAAAATCGTTTTCTTGATCCTTTTGTGGTGTTCAGTAGCAATTTTGTATAAGCAGTTCTTAATCTCATTGTTGCATGTGTTGGATTCTGAGGTTCCTTTAATATATAAAATTTTCTGCTTTTTCTATAAATTTTGTGACTGGAATTAGGAGAGTTGTATTTGGTTATATCCTGAACTGGAACAGTATCCTGGATGCTGTTATATATATATATATGATTAATTGTGTGTGTGTATGGCGGGGGCCACCTGAGAGGGGGCTCATGCATAAATAGGGAGTGGCTTAGGTTATATGTATAAAGGTGAAGTCATAATTGTGCTTATGACTCTGTTTGTGGTTTGCAAGATAGACCCTTGTAATTGGTTAAAAAAAAAAAAAGAAAAAGATAGACCCTTGTAACAATCAAAGTCATTGACACATGAAAAAGGAAGGAAATGGAGACACTTTGGAAGGTTATTTAAAAAAAATTATAGAATTGGTAATAGAAAGAAAAATAAGGAGGAGAAAGGAGCATTTTCTTTCTTTCTTTCAGTTGTTCTATTCAGTTCATCCTTGATGTCCTAATTGTCTAATGGAATTGGATGATGCCATGAGCTCTGGTGAGTCATGAGTTCAGGTAAAGTCAAGGCTGGAGTAGGCTTCAGGATGAAAAGAAATGAGCTCTTTGTGGATGAAACTTCTGTTTGGTTTCAGCTAGGGGACCATTAAACGGCATTTTGAGAGAAGTACGTGGACCTCTAGGAAAATATCTCCTCCACTGAGTATTATTTTGTTATTATTTTTCTGTTATAATGATTAAGTAGATTGGTTCTGTTTGCTAGAAGAATTATGAATAGTCTTCATGGAGCTGCAATTTTTTTTCATCAAATAAAGAATTAGACACCATTTATGACTGCCTGAAATTAGATTAGCGATTTGGTTGTTTCTACAAATGATGTAATGCAACTGTTAAACATTGGTCTTTGCTACCAACCTTCCCATTTATTTGACTGCAATTCATTTCTTTGCACTGGATCCTTGATTTAACCAAGGATGAAATGCTATGTATCTCAAATTGGTTGTGGCAAAATTCATTTGGGCATTGCATACATATAAACATTCATCCCATTGTTCTTTTGTTTCACTTTTTTGCCCAAGGAAACTGGGGCCTTCCCTAAACCAAATTCTTTCAAAGCCATAATCTTTTGTGTTTGTTGAATTGGATTTCTATATTCTCTAAGAATTTGTTCGCACTTTTGGGAAACTTTGGTCCATTGCTTCTTTGCCTGCTGATGCAAGCGATGCAGTGGATGATTCTTGATTCTATAAAATTGTATATATTTTTTTCTCTATTGTTATTTGGAGATTTCTCAACTTTTAGGCCTTAGCAATGAATTTTATGCTTGACAGTAGCCTTCTATTAGTGCTGATGGGAAAAAACATATTTATCTTGATCTTTTAAGCAATTGAATTGAAATTAAATCCATAGCATATATCACCAATTTATTTCTTATTTTAATGAGCTTCACCATTTAACTTGTGTGCTTTTTAACAATGAACAGGTGTTGATTTCAAGATCAAGATGATCAATGTTAGTGAGAAAAGGTTGAAGCTTACAATTTGGGACACAGGTAACTGAAGGGTATCCTTTTCTTTTTCTTCTCTCTCCCACAAAAATTTTACTTCCAATGACTTGTTAGGGATTTCCCCAATGTGCTGGTATTGAGATCACTTATTGCAGAAGTTTTTCGCCCTACAGACCTAGAGGTTGAGAATGTTTTGTTTGATGTCATCATTTAAGCAATGGGAGTCCATTATAACATGCATTTGAAATCACTTTTAGCGTCCAGTTTAGCAGTGAAGCTTTTTGTATCAGCAGGATTAACTGACAGTTTTAAGCAATGTTTTTCCATTGAAAGTTTGGTCTTGTTATTAAAAGTATGGTCAAATGCATGGTGGATGATTGATGATGATAAATCTAGATGGTACTGGTTGAAGTTTGCTTTTGGATGACTCACTAACTGCTGTCATAGAAAACAAAATAGGAGTTTTTTGATAATTGTGAAGATGACTGATGCCACTTCAAAAGTTAAATAAGATGTATATGAGTTTCAAATTTTATATTGAAAACAAAATGTGCAAGAAGTTCTTGAATAATGATTACGAAGTTCTATATTGCTAACAGGTGGGCAGCTGTAGCATGAGCTGAATAAGAAAAATGATCAAAAAAGCTTTTCTTATGCATCACTTTAGTGTTTTCTGTCTATGAATTACCTTACAAAGTACGGGTTGGTTCAATGTCTAAATCAGCCATTGCAATGGATTGAATAACAAATATTGTATCCTTCAATAGATAATAGATTATTCAAGATACTGTTTTAGACTGTACAGGTTTAGATTTTGAGGAATTTGCCATGAGTTTAATTAGCACAAGCATGGATTTTAGTATTGCCAGTAAAGAGTATTGTGTAATCTTAGTTTTCTTTTAAAATGTATTCATCAATCAAAGAAGGTTGGGTTTTAGAATTTATGCACAAGACTTGGACACGCCCTTAGGTCAGATACTGCTTTTAACAGATGACTTCGCAATACCGTTTCTCATTTACTTGTAAAGCAATTATTGCACACTTGAGTAGGGGAACACAAACCATTTCAGTTTTATTTATTTATTCTTTTCTACCTTGTAATAAAATATTTTGATTTTTTTAAGGTTTATTACAGTGAATTCTCTTTAAGTTTATTCTGGGTTTCTAACTTTAGGGTTTGATAATATAAGTCGGTGCAACTTACACATTTTCAAATTACACTTCTCAGAGTTTAACACTCTAATGATAGCTAGGTTAACAAAGAAATGCATCATGACTAAATTTATTAATGAACAGCTATTGGAATGGTAAGAACAAATTTATTGCCTGAGCTCATGCTATTATCATTTTAGACTAGACCTTTAGTTGAAAATCTAATATCTGCTCGTATTGGACCTGCATCAGGAAAAGTAATAGGTGAGAAAGTCTAAGATTCTTTTTCATTCACATTGTTCTTGAGTATCATTCCACTGAATGTTGAATAGGATTGACTGTGCAGATGAAGAGCAATACTGCTCTATTAACAGAATCCTTGAGAGATGTCATGTTGCCTATTCCAGATTCTGGAAGGACTGTGTCAGTTAGAAGCATTGGATGGTTTGTGAAGTATCATATAGAAAGAATTGCTTATTGATGTATCTCACAAGATGTAGCATTGCCACCATCACTTCTTAAGGTGGTTATCAAATCCTAGGAATGAGATGCCCATGGACATGTTATTTCCCATGTTCTGCACTTCAACCTTCCAACAAAATTAGAAAGTTTTAGTATTCTATGAACCGAGGGCCCCTTTTTAGGAATGCATAAAATCCTTTGCCCTGCAGCAGATTGCTCATTGCATAAATTGTACTTGGCCACTGCTCAATGCAGAGTATATATGTTTGTTAAGCGTATCATGTGTTCGATGTTATGTGCTACTATTATGTTTTATTATTAATTTTATGCATTTTTTTGTTTTTTGCTTTAAAATTAATCCTCTAACAAGCTAAAGATATTGCAGTATTGTCTGTGCATCATAAATAAAGATTTAAAAAAGATTCACAGTTAGAGAGAGAGAGAGAGAGAGAGAGGCAGTTTTTCCTATAATCCTTTTGAATGTAAAAGAACATCTGGTTTGCTACTATAGAATCAAAGTTGTCCCCTTTTTACTTGAATTACAGCCTTTTACCTATTTGTTTGGATTACAGTCTGGTCCCTTCATGAACATGCATAACCTGTCTAATAAGCATTTCTTCCTTTGTAGCTCTTTTAATTAGTATGCTAACTGTTCTGTTGTAATGCAGCTGGGCAGGAAAGATTTGGAACATTAATAAGCTCTTACTACCGCGGTGCGCATGGGATTATCCTTGGTATGCTGTTGAAGCGATTAAGGTTTATAAGATTGTCATATTTTGTTGAATTGTACATTTCTTTTTCAAGTGCTCAAGCTTTGAAGTTTTCAACCACTCATTGAACCAAATTTAATAACTTGCGATTTTCATGCCACGTTGGTGCAAATAGAGTTGACATAAATCTTTCAACCAGTGATTTTCGGTTTTTAATGTTTCATTCTCAAACATGGAATGTTTTTTTTATCTGAAATGAATTTTCAACAATTAATTTTTCTAAAGTGACTGCCACAATGGTAATGTCGGTCCTTTGTTACCAGAAGGTCATGGCTTTTAGTCATGAAAGACAGGCTTCTGCTGAAAGCAAAAGGAAGGTTGTGAATGATAGGCAATCCTCCCTCAATCCTTGCAAAGTGGCAAATCTTGCGCATTGGGGAGGCACTTTCAACTATTTCAAAGTAAAATATTATAATCTCACTCTTCAATGAGTGAATTTTTTGGGCAAAGCACTATAGTTGTGTACTGTTGCCAGGAGTGAACATTTTGTGGATCAAGTGTTCACTGTTTAGAGAAGTCTTCCATGGAATTGCTAATCAAAATTCTAATTTCATGCAGATTTCTAAAGACCAAAATGTTATGCAAGTACAAGGGTTATTATTTTCAATCATGGACACAAATGGTTTAAGAAGGGGCAAAAAGAATAAAAACATCATTGATTGTGTAGTGTGAACGCATAAGTGTGGTTTTAGATGATCTGTAATGTGTCGTTGTATTTTGAGGTTTGGATCAAAAGGGGTTTCAGGTGCAGGAAAAAGGAGGCAAAGATCTATTATTTTTTGTTTTGGCACTCTAGGATGACGCATCTAATTAAACTTGTCACTTGTAAATTCATAAAGCCAGATATCGGCTGCAGTTATGTTGAGAGGTGCCCATAAATAGTGCCTGTTCTTTCGTAGTCAATTCCACCATCAATTACTTGATAGAGAGTTAAAATAATTTAATTCAGTTCTTAAATCAGGAAAATGACATGCTGAATTTTTCTTGAGAAAAGTGCCTGCAAATTTTTGAATGTGTTGTGTTTGCCTATTCTTGTGTCCTTGGTTTTTATTCTGTCAGTTGTTGCATCTTGATTGGAAAATAGTACACCACATTCTAGTTATAGCAGTGTTTTGACATGTGCTGCACAAGGCACCACTAGTTATTTTTTTTTTTTTTTTGGATTTGGCTTCACTTTCTTCGGATAGATAACAGGTGAAGATAGAAGGATAAAAAATGAGCAGAAATATGTTTAACAAATGTTCTTTAGTTATTTTTTTCAAAATTTCTTTGAACTACTGCATTAACAAAATTGGTTTGTTGAATATTCAACTCTGTGGTGATATTTTTTCCCCAGCAACATGTATTAATAATGTAACCTTGATCTGTTTGTGCATGGATTTCATGTTAGTTTATGATGTGACTCGCCGAGAAACCTTCACAAACTTGTCAGATACATGGGCAAAGGAGGTGGAACTCTACTCTACAAATCAAGAATGTATCAAAATTCTAGTTGGAAATAAAGTCGATAGGGTAAGTTGTGGTTATTACTTGTTGTCTTTTCCTTCTTCTTACTTATGATACTGATAATTATATCTGGAAATGAGTTCATCTTATATTAGAAAATAGACACTTATTGTGTTTGTTTCTGCTGTCATTTTTATAGCTTGTAGACTTCTAAGAAGATGTGGGTTGCTTTTCCGTTGTAATTTTTCCAGGATTGTGAAAGAGCTGTAAGTAGTGAAGAGGGAATGGCTCTTGCAGAGAAACATAAATGTTCATTTCTTGAATGTAGTGCTAAAACCAGAGAAAATGTTCAGCAATGTTTTAAAGAGCTCATTCTAAAGGTACATTCCCATAAATGAAATGCTTTTCCCTTGGTCTCCTGAATCTGCAGTATTTTACAATTGTTCATCAGACATTGCTTATGCTTAGATTCTGTACTGCTGGAAAGACAATGGTTTTCAAAAGGCCTGCTTGAGAGAAAGTGACTTCTAAGTAAAGGTCATTATGACGAGAATTATATTATGAAGAAATTTTCAAAGCTCGTAATTTTTCTGAATTGAATATGTTTGTCCTAAAATAAAATTAAAGAAGCCCCTTCATTTCTCTTTGGTAACATTGTTTTGAATGGATGTCCATTATTCAAGGCCTTATTCCCGGTGATTAGAGATTGCCTGACTGTTAATTCTGATGGATGTGATGAATGGTGTTTGCATGTATTTCTTTTATTTTCTTTAATAGGAAATAATAGTTTCAATATTAGTACTTTAATTGGTTTCTTTCTTTATCACCACTAAATAGAGTATTTATGCCTGGAAATTCTTCTATGAATTTTGTCTTGACGCTCCCAGAACTGTTTTCTTAGTAATTATTTTTCTGGCTATCTGTCTGGGTAAATTTGGTAGGAAGTTGTTTGTTATTCGGTTTTGCTAAAAACCATTCACATATGGAAGCCTTTTATTCTGATGCTTGATATTGAACAATTTTTTATTTTTATTTTTATGAGTCACTTTCTGTGAATATGGACAAAATACAAACTTAGATTGGATCAGGCTTGTTTGTATAATTTAAGATATCTCTGGTTTTCATTGTATACCGGAAATGTAATTAGTGATAGTTTTTCTCATATGAGTTGGAATATAGTAACATTTGCTACTTGTTATATGAATAATACTTGAAAGTCCAGGTACCTTGTCTGGTTTTGATTTCTGATTTCTTGCCTACCTTGCGCATAATTTTCTGCTGGGAGCTGGTAAATTGTAATAACAATTGACATCAGTACTCTTTCATGCTTGCTGCGAGGTTGCATCTCTGATCATCATGCATAGAATTGGCAACATTTTTCACTTGTGAATTGCACCATTGCTAATGGGGCTGTTATGTGAATAAAATGCAGTGTGCCATTATGCCATTCAATCAAAGGAAAAACTGAAATAACCAGCTTGTGCTTTCCACGAAAAATTAAAATTTTCTAAGGCTGGTGGCAAAGTTGGCGTGTTTCTTTAAACAAATTCTTGAAACCGTGCTTTGCTTCTAACTTGATATATCTTCATATTCTGACCAGCCTTGTTACATAAACAGATACTGGAGGTACCTAGTTTATTACAAAATGGATCTGTGGTAGTGAAACAACAGATTTTAAAACAGAAACAAGGATACCAGGCACCTCGTGGTGGTGGATGCTGCTCCTAGTAAAAAAACTGCAACAGTAAGGTGAAACAAACACAAATATTATCAAAATTAATGGAAGATCCCTGACAATTGGATGGCCAGTCTCTCGGATACTGTTCAGGGTCTTACGGTGTAGACATTGTATTTATGCTCTTATTAAAGCTTTGATGTAGTGATTCAAGTAATTCTGGGAGGTCGGTTGGTGTCATATTTTCTTTCATTTCAGTCCATAATATTTGGTTTTTGTTGAATCTAGACTTTGCAACTGTTACAGATAAATATATTTTTCCTTTTTTTTTTCTTCTGTTGTTATAATATCTAGTTTCCTAGTGATATGTAAAGTTAGCAGTCCCTTTAGCATCAAATGGTTTACACTGTTATACAGCCAAGTGTTGGTTAGTATCAATTGGCTTATACTTTTGTACAAGAGACGTATACTTATTATAACATTGCTGAGTTTGGGAACTAAATCTGTCTGTACTAGCACCATAATTTGCAAACGTGTATCCGCTCATCTGATTGAAGCAGGTAGCTACAGCCTTCTGATTATGTGAATTCTATTCGAACAATGGATCGCTTAAAGTCATGGTCATGATCTGGCGTAAGATTATAAGGGAGGTATTTTCATTGTTTTCAATTTTCCAACAATATAAAACATCTCAAATGGACGCTAGAATACGAAAAATCTCAAACGGAGGTAGGGGTTTCATATTGAGAGGATGAAGATGGAGATGTAAAAATATGACCAAGTGATGGCTAGGGTGTCTCACACACACACACACACATATATATACAGTAAATGAAAAAGATTATTTTACTCAATTTAATATTTATTTAACATCTCTCTCTCAAATTCACGATGCTATAGTATTGCAAAGTCGAGTGAGATTTAATGAGCAAATTTGCAAGCTGCATTGTAAAGGGGACCAAAGGTAACAATGAAATGCCAAACTGATAATGATAACGGATAACATGATGATCAATCTTCATATGTTTGGATTGTTCAAAAAATGCCAAATTGCATGCAATCTGAATAGTATGCTTATTATCATGATACAATGGAGTAGGGTGACAAAGTAAAATAACCCATATTGTCAAGCAAGCGACACAATTAAATAATCTCATTGGTAGTGAAAGCCATGATACGATACTCCATCTCTGTGAAAGATTTGAAGTCAATATTTTGCTTTTTACTCTTCTATGAAGTAGGAGAATTACTCAAAAAGATACAAAAAAATCAGTAGTGAATTTGTGATCCATAGGATCACTAGTCCAACCAGCATCAAAATAAGTAAGAGACTCTAAAACTGAATACACAAAAAATACCTCAAAATATAAAAAATAGTAGTCCAATGAGGCGAAGTAACAAACTAACTAACAATATTAGAGAGTGGATATAGGCATATTATAGAACCATTGTAAATATCTTATGTCATCTCTTCTCTTTTACTCTATCTTCCTCTTGAGAGTAAAAGTGAACTTTTGCATATCAATGCACTAAAAAAAATTCAAAGAAATTTTAAGAATTCTGAGAGCACCACATTCAATCCACTCTTAGGTTAGCTTCCTATTAAGGGATCAACTGTGGACCTAAAAAATGAAAGATTCTAGAATATGGACTCTCGCTTGTACCTAAACCTTTGGTTCAAAAAGCTAAACTGATTGATTTAGAGATGAGTTATTCTCTCTCTCTCTCTCTCTCTCTCTCTCCCTCTCTCTCACTCTTCTTTGTAAGGATTGGACTTAGAGTTTTTTAACCAAGCTTTTCAAATTTGGTATTAGGTTTTTTATTAACATTTAGGCCTTGATATTTTTTTTATACTTTCTGATCATAAGTATATTTATTGGGTATCATTATCGAGTTGAGATTCATTGAGCACAAAATCTATAGTTTTTCCTTCTTTGATGGAGTTTGAAAAAATGCAATGTCAATGAGAAATAGAACACAATATCATATAGTCAAGGATATCTCTAGTTTAGGTATGCGATCTGATATCATAATCTGACTTATCTTAACATCTTCTTCATGCTCGTACTATAATTATTTTGTTTGCTTTATCTCATCCATAACTTTATTATCACTTAAACTTATATTGTAGCTTTGCTTTCTGCAAGATTTTACTAGTGGCTTTATCCTCTTAGCAACTTTACTATTACCAAAGCTTCCACTATAACTTTGCTCTCAACAATATCATATTATTAATTTTGCCTCCTTTTAGTAGAATTGCTGTCACCAAGGCTTCTATTGTAGTTTTGCTTTCTGTAGAATCTTTTTATTGGCTTTACTTCCTTAACAACTTTATTGCCATCAAAGCTTCAACTATAATTATATTCTCAATAGGATTAGACTGTTAGCTTTGCCTCCTTAACAATTTATTGTTACCAAAATTTTTACTTTTTATTGATTATTTTTTCTTTTTTTTTTCTCACTTCTTAATTTCATTATTTGTTTATTTTTTCCTCTCTTTGTTTTCCTCTTGCTTTGCTAATTTTCCTATTTTCTTTTTTCTTGCTCTTTTCTTGTTATTTTTTTCTTTTTCATTTCATCTAATTCTTCTTTTGCTCTCCATTTATTTTTCTATTCTCTTTTCTTAAGTCTTTCTAGCTTTCTCTTATTTTTGCATTCTTATCTAGCCTCTCTTATTTTTTTTCTTCTTTTTCTTTTTTGAAACTCCTTTTTCTTCTTTCGTTGTCACTAATTTTCTCTCTTTTTTGGTCTTTTATTTTCTTTTTCTCTTTTCATGCCTCTTTAGCTTTCTCTCCCATTTTTTTTATCTTTACTATTATTTTTTTCATTTCTCCTCTATTTTTTCTTTCTTTTTCACTAGCTTTGTCTTTTGTTTCTCTTGTATCTTCCCCTATCTCACTTGTCTTTCTTCTTTTTTTTTTTTTTCCCACTTACATGAATTTCATCCCATATGCAATTTGCCTCTCAGTCAATATTTGGTTTTATTGAACTCCAATCTCAATTATTTCTTTTTTTTTTTTTATTTTTCTTATTACAAATCTGTTATCATCATGATGAATCTCATATTTAATAACATCATTGAAAATTGGAGCCTCAATTTTCTATCTTGCTAATTACATAATGGATTTTGAGAAGCAATGTCTCTATTAATATCTTCTAGCAATGATGTGCCATATGATTGTCTAATTATTCATTATGTTTGATATGTAAAATTTATATGTGATACTTTTTGTTCTAACACCTTTTCATCATGCCTCAGTTGACAATAATACTTCAGGCACCTTTGTTGTCACTGAAGTACCTTTAAATACGAAGAATAGTAGCCCAAAGAACTATGATAGGCAAAGTAGTAAACTAACTAACAAAATTAGAGAGTGGATGTAGGCACATTAAGTAATCACTATAAATATCTTGTGCCATCTCTTCTCTTCTGCTCCATCTTCTTCTTGAGAGCAAAAGTTAACTTGGTGCATCAATTCGTTGTAAAAGAACTCAAGAAATTTCCAAAGAAGTTTTAAAAGTTTTGAAAGTACTAAAGTAACCCCACTCTTGGATTGGCATCCTCATTAAGGGATTAACAATGTACCTAAGAACTAGAAGGCTCTACTTACACCTAAACCTTTTGTTTAAAAAGCTGAACCAAACAATTTAGAGGTGAGCTATTCTCTCTTTTTTTCTTTTTTTTTTTTTAAGGCTTGGGCATATAGTTTTTTGACCAAGCTTTTTAGATCTGGTATCAGGTTTTTCATTAACATTTAGGCCTTGATATTTTTTCACATTTTTTTTATCTCAAGTATATTTATTGAGCATCATTATCGAGTTGAGATTTCTTAGACATGATATCTATAGTTATGTCCCTACTTTGATGGAGTTTGAAAAAATGCAATGTGAATGAGAAATACAATAACACATCATATAGTCAAGGATATCTCTAGTTCAGGCATGTGGCCTAATACCACATTCTAACTTATCTTAGCATCCTCTTCAACCTCGAACTAGAATCATTTTATTAGTTTTACCTCCTTTGTAGCTTTATTATTACTAAAGTTTATATTTTAGCTTTCCGTTTTACAAGATTTTACTATTAGATTTATCTAGCTTTACTATTACCAAAGCTTCCACTATAACTTTATTTTTAATAATATCATATTATTGATTTTGCCTTCTTTTCGTAGCATTGCTGTCACCATGGCTTTAGATTGTAGCTTTACTCTTAGTAGAATCTTTCTATTAGCTTTATCACTTTAATAACTTTGCTGTCACTAAAACTTCTATTGTAGTTATATTCTTAATAGGATCACACTGTTAGCTTTGCCTCTTTAGTAATTTATTATCACCAAGATTTTTACCTTTTATTGATTCTTTTTCTCTCACTTCTTCAAGTCTTTATGTATTTATTTTGTTTTTTTTATTTTCTTCTTCCTTTGCTGATTTTTCTGTTTCCTTTTATTCTTGCTCTTCTTTTTTCTTGTTATTTTTTCTCTTTTAGCTCATCCGATTCTTCATTTGCTCTTCATTTATTTTTCTCTATTCTTATTTCTTTTTAGCTTTCTCTTAATTTTTTTTCATTCTTGTCTTGCCCCTCCTATATTTTTTTCTTTTTCTTTTTTCAGCTCAACTTTTTCTTCTTTCTTTTTCACTAGTTTTCTTATTTGCTCTTTTATTTTTTATTTTTTCTCTTTCCCATGGCTCTCTGAATTTCTCTTTCATTTTTTTTATCTCTGTTATTATTCTTTCATATCTCTTCCCTTTTTTATTCTTTTTCATCAACTTTATCTTTTATTTTCTCTTGCATCTTTCCTTATCTCACTTATTTTTCTTTTTTTTTTTCTCACTTATATGAATTCTATCCCACATACAATTTGCCTTTTGGTCAATGATTGGTTCGGTTGAACTCCAATCTCGATCATTTCTTTTTCTTTTTTTTTTTCTTATTGCAAATCTGTTACCATCGTGATGAATCTCATCTTTGATAACTTCCTTAGAAGCTGGAGCCTCAAGTACGACTTGCTAATTTCACAATGAATTTTGAAGAGCAATGTCTCTAATAATCTCTTTTAGCCATGATGTGGCATTTGATCATCTAATTGCCTATTGTGTCTACCATGTAAAATTTTATATGAGGTACTTTTTTTGCTAGTACCTTTTCGTCATGTCCCAACTAATAGTAATACTTTAGGTACTGTTGTTGTCATTGAAATACCTTAAAATACGAAGAATAGAACCCAATAAACTATGGTTGGTGAAATAACAAACAAACTAACAAATATTAGAAAGTGGATGTAGACGCATTACCAAACCACTATATATACTCCTCTTCTTCTTAAGAACAAGAGTAAACTTGTATGCATCAATTTGCTACATAAAAACTCAAAATACTTTCAAAGAAGTTTCACAAGTTTTGAAAGCACCAAATTCACTCCACTCTTTAGTTGACTAATAGTGTATCTAGGAAATGGAAGGTTCTAGAATATGGATCCTCTCTTACACCTACACCTTTGATTCAAAGTTGAATGATTGATTTAAAGGTGAGCTACTCTCTCTCTTTTTTTTTTTTCTTTTTTCTTTTTAAGGCTTGGGCTTAGAGTTTTTTTGACCAAGTTTTTTGGTATTAGGTTTTTCATTAACATTTAGGTCTTGATATTTTTTTCATATTTTTTGGTCACAAATATATTTATTATCATTAGCGAGTTGAGATTCCTTAGGCACGATATCTATAGTTTGCCCCTACTTTGTTAGAGTTTGAAAAAATGCAATGTGAATGAGAAATACAATACATTGTCATATAGTCAAAGACATATCTAGCTGGCCACGCAGTCCAATACCATAATCTGACTTATTTTAGTATCCTCTTTAGGCTCATATTGTAATCATTTTTGTTTGCTTTACCTCATTCTCAACTTTATTATTACTAAAGCTTATATTGTAGTTTTGCTTTTCGTAAGATTTTACTATTGGCTTCGTTTTCTTAGCAGCTTTACTATTACCAAATCTTCTATTATAACTTTGCTCTCAACAATATAATATTATTGATTTTGCCTCTTTCTAGTAGCTTGTTGTCACTAAAACTTCTATTGCAACCTTGCTTTTGGTAAAATCTTTGTATTGGCTTTACCTCCTTTTAAGGTTATGTTCTCAATATGATCACATTGTTAGCTTTGCCTTTTTAGTAGTTTATTGTCACCAAGATTTTTACTTTTTATTGATTCTCTTTTTTCTTTTTTTTCTTTTTTTCACTTTTTCATTTTATTATACGTTTATTTCTCTTCTCTCTTTTTGTCTTTTTCTTTCTTCGCTATTTTTCTATTTTCTTTTTTTGCTCTTTTTTTCTTGTTATTTTTTTCTTTTGCTTCATTTGATTTCTTTTATTCTCTATATATTTTTCTTTATTCTCTTTTGTTGATGCCTTTCTAGGTTTCTCACATTTTTTTCATTCTTGTCTCGCCTCTCCCACTCTAGATTCTAGGATGTGGACCCTCTTTTATACTTGAATTGATTAGTTCATAAATGAGCTACCCTTTCTCTCTCTTGGACTTTTACTTACACTATGTTTGATTCACAATTGTGAAAGAGAAATGAAGGAAAATTAAACAAGAGAAAAGAAAAGAAAATAAATGTAATTTCTATTCTCTTGTTTAGTTCTCTTTTTTGTAGAGGGGAGAAACTCAAATTCATTAAGTACAAATATACTTTTTTTAACTCCTTGAAAGACATAATATATGAAGACAAATTAGGATATTATAGTAATTTAACATATCCTTCTCTTTTTAACTCTTCATTTCTTTCCAAAATGGAGAGAAATTTTTATTGATATAATTTCTCTCTAATTCTCCTCAATTTTTTTTTCTTTCTCTTATTTGCAAACTAAACAAATGAAGTAATTTCAATTTCTTTTCCTTTCTTTTATTTTCTCCTTACTTCTCTCCAACCAAACAAAGGGTTAGTGTGAGTGCTTCGAGGTTTCGCAACTACACTTGAACGAGTGGAATCTTGATTGCGACTCCTACCTTTTATTGATCATTGAGGGATCGAGAGGATGAGGGTCATACTTTGGTAATAACCTCTAATCGTGGTACGTGATTGGACCAACGAAGGGGAGGGGGGGGGTCCTTTTAGGCCTTGTGCAATTTCAAAACCCTTAGTCCAAAATGGTGGTCATTAGGGGACCAAAAACAAGGCAATACGTTGGTACCACCCCTAGGGAATGTGGAGTTGCCATCTGACTTTAGTCAAGATAAGAATATGAGGAAGACAAAATTTGAACCTATCCTAAGTCAATTAGAAAGCCCTTTTCGTTTTCACCCAATTAGAGATCGGATTCAAAAACTGGGTATAGCTTGGGAAAGAGGTTAGACACCCCCAAATTGTCAGAATATTGGGATTTGACTTTCGGGAATCTTTGGTTCACTTTTAACATTTTAGACGATTTATTGATTAGTCTAATTATTACCTCTAATCACACATTTAAGCACAATCCACTTTAACAAATCAAGCCATTAACTCAAGAGGGGAGGGGGATCATGCGACATGACATAAGGTTTTAACATGCATTATCTTCCATCCACATAAATATAACCATGCATAATCACATAATCCATATGGAAAAGTGGTTGTTAATGATGAGTCAAACTAAAGATAAACAAGTAAAGGGAATGTAAAATGAGTAAAGAAAGGCAAACAAGGTTTATGGTGGTCACTATACCACAACTCTTTGGCCAAGGTACCTAACATGTGACTAAGTCGATGGTCATTACATTTCACCATCACAAACCATAATATACAACTTGCTATACACATGTATAGATGCATGAATCTAGGATAAAAGAAACAAAATGAACACACACATACACACACACATAGTGCCAAACATTCGAAGGGCATTAGATGGCTTTGAGGTAAAGATTCACCTAAATGAAGTCCTAGGGTTATTAAACCCTCCCTCATCTTGCTCATAAAGAGCTTGAACATTTAAGGCAAAACCTAACATTGCAGAAGTTAGAATGCTTACTTCAAACTAAGAGATCAAAGAATCAAAAATACTATTCACATTGGCTATATATGAAACCTTGCACAAAGAGGACTATCAAGGTCAAAGAAAAATCATGTTCGTCACTTGCTCATTACCTTAAAGTTTCAAATTAAACCAAAAATATAACTTTAAAATCAAACTAATAGAAAACACAAAAGCATTTTAAGAGGAAAGAGAAAAAGAAAGTCATTTAAGAAACCAATAAAACTCCATTTTTGAAGTGAATAGAGGTCTTAAGTCATTTGATCTCATTCTATTTTGTCACTGGAGTCACCAAACATCCCAAAAAATACTCCCAAAAGCATGAATCCAAAAGAAAGAAGTAAAGAGATATTTACTGTGTTGTAGAGAACTTGGGCTCTATAATTATGAATGAAGGTTGTACAACCCAAAAAAGAGGGCTATACAACTTGCCAATAAGGTTGTACAACCTTCATTTTCTGGGTTATGAAAATAAGAAATGAGAAAGAAAGGGGAAAAGGGATCCTTGGTGTGTCCTTATGATGTCTTTGCCCTTAAAAGCACATAATAAGTTTAATATCCTTAAAAAAATGCTTAAGGTAATGCACAAATGCAAAGATAAAGTCCTAGTTCTGCCTTGGAAAAATTGGGGTGAGGTTAGGGTTTGAGTTTTTTATGTTTGAGAATTGATTTTGACAGAGTTCTGTTTGATGGGTTGTACAACCCATCAAGCTTGGTTGGTAGCCTCAGGCTAAGTTTGGGCTTGGTCTTTGGTTTTTTTCAAGGTTCTCTATGGCCTTCGATCCCTTTATTTAAGCAATTCCCTTTTCATTATGGGGATTTGGTTCAATGATTTCATCATCAAGCTTGTATTTAGATGCCCAAAATCTGATGCTTACAGTTTGCCCCTAATTCGTAAGGCTTGGGAAAATAACATTTAAAAAATGACAATTGGAATAAGTCACAACTAAACAAAGTATGTAATGTAAACATTAGTAAGGATACCCAAGGATACAATTTCCTTAATGGCTCCTCGAGCAAGTACTAAGCTTCTTGACAACCTTTTAGCAAGTACAAAGGTCAAGTTTCTTCTTCCAGCAGCCCACTAACAAGTATTGGCATTAATCGTCCTACAATAGCTCTTAAGTAGGTACTGAACTTCCTGGCAGCTCTTTAGCAAGTACGAAGGTTAAGTTTTTCCTTCCAACAACTTTCTAGTCGGTGCTAGAGTTGATCATTCTTCAATAGCTATGAAACAACTGCTAAACTTCCTAGCAGCTGTCTAGTAAGTACTAAAGTTAAGTTTCTTTTCATAGGTGCTTCAGTCTTTCTGACTGGTGATTTTGGTTTAGGGATACCCCTTAGGTGGTCCTTATGTCATTCAAGCATTTTTTAGCATTGGCAAAATTGAATCCATATTCTTGTAGCTCTTTTGGCTGTCTTAAAGTTTCTCCTTATCTGAAAGTAATAGGCCCAAGGCCTAGAAGTTGTAGGAAGCACTTCCTTGGGCTTTACTATTTTTAGAAGAGAGATTTCTTTAGAAAAATACTTCTTTTGTCGTTGATGGATATTTTGGGGTCTGTCTTTAATTAGAAAACATGAGGTATTCTCAGGTGCTCCAAAAAGGAATAAGGGTATTTTGGTAAATTGATTATTTTGAAGCTCTTTAAGTAGTAAAGGGTATTTTGAGGCTCTTTAAAAAATCAAAGGCATTTTGGTAATTTTAGTGTAATTGAGTTTCTTAGAGAGTTAAGGATATTTTGGTAATTTTGAGAGTAATTGAGCTTCTGGGGCATTAGGTTTGAGGGGGGTTGGACTCACCAAGCCAAAGAGAGAGAGTTGGGCCTGTGCGACCCAGTATGTTTGTCTAGCTTTCCTAAGGTTGCACAACCTTAGAGGGCCCTACAACTTGAGGCCACTATATAAGCCCCTCTAAGGGCGACTCGTCTCATTCGTGCTATTCCTTTTTTCTTTACTCCACTCTGAACACTCTAGACTTAGCTCCTTCAAGTGACTGACATGGCTGAGTTTCATGATGATGAAATGTTCGACGTTGAAGAGGAGTTTTCTGACAAGGACCTTCCGACTATTAGCGTTTTTACTAGCTGCAATCTTAGTGCGGATTGAATCGGATGAGCCCGCTGAAGAATGTGACTGCAAAATTGATCCCTCTAGATTTTCCTCTAGTCGGTGGCACTCTGATGGTTTATAATTTATACCGTCACTTTGCAGGAGCCTCTTCGAGAGCGATAGGTGCCCCATTTTTCTTCTTATCAATATCATTTTTTTTTTGTGCACTTTGTCATTGTAGGCTTTAGGTGCTGCTTTTGAATTTACTTTTTACATGCAAACACTAGGTTAGCTTTGAAATATTTAGAGATAATTTTTAGGGCACTCACCCTTTATTTTTCAGTGAAATTTATTTTTCATCTATAAGTTTGGTTGATTGCCTTGATTTGCATGCCTTAGGCTTTATTCTATGACCTGTTCAAGGAAATAATTGAATTAACTCATAGAAAGATTCTTAGAAAATTAACGCACATACCTGAGTGAATAATTCATTATCTCTATGAATTTGTTTATCTTGCTATTTTGTTCCCCTTTTTTTTGAGTTGTCATAATTGTGCTGAATGGCCCATACACATATTTTATAACCTCTTTCTTTTCATCTTTAGAAGATCGTCTCCTTCCAAAAAGGAGTTGGCTTTAGCGGTCCTACCGAGGCATGGGGTCGTACATTGCACACTTGAGTCATTGCTCGTTTGGAGGGCAATGAGATCTAGACCTTCTTACAGATGCTTTCTGTCGAGACACTAAGGATCGACCTATTGATGGTGCATGCATTAGTGGAGCGGTGATGGACACGACCCATATTTTCACCTGCCCTTAATCGGCGAGGTTACCATCACTTCTGAGGACTTCACCTTTTTAACCAAGTTATGATTTGTAGGCATTTCTCTACCTACTAACTTTGGCATACATCATCCAGTTCTTCAACAGGATTATTTATAAAGGGTCCTTGCTTGTGTTCCCTTACTAAAAGGGAGTAGGACTGTGGCAATGTCGAGTATTCAAACTAGCACTCCTATTGTTACCGATGATGATCCCGCTGAGGTAGTCGATTAACACACACATTATTATTTTCTATACGCCTTATCTCGATCTATGTTCTCAAATGCTCCTATGGAGGCAAAGCTATGCTTAGCACTTGTGTTGGAGGACTTAAGCTTACTACACTACTTTGATTGGGGGTTTGTGGCTTTAGTATACCTCTATCACTATCTTGACCGGTGCTTTCAAGGTTAGGGCTACATGTGCAGTGCTTGGAGAGTCCTGATCATAAGTATTGTCATTTTCCCTTATTCTCTGTACTTTGGTTCTACTCTATTATTTTAATGCTTATACCATCTTTTGTTGAAAAGTGTGGGCCATCAAGCTGGGCTTGGTGTAGGGATTAGATCCATGGACGATGTGGAGGGTGGCTACCCTCCTTTTGCCTGGTGGAGTATGGTGAGTTATGAGGATTCCCCTATGACTGCTAGGCATGCTTGCCTGAACATGATCACCATGGACTAGGTATTCTTCCTACATTGACATCATTGTGTTAGTCTTGATTATATATTATTCTTTTGGTCTTATACTTACAATGATTTTGTGTATTTATTAGAGTTGTGCTTCATTTGAAGGGGTCTTATGGAGACTTGGTCATTAGAGGTGGTGAAGGCTAAGGTCTTCTCCTATGATCATCGACTGATGGTGGGTCCTCTATTTGAGAGTGATATTCGCTGACATGATGGTTTGGACAAACAATCTGTCTTATAATGTTCGCCCACTAGTTTGCTTTGGGCAATGGATCTTGGGGGCACGAGCTAGCTGCGGCCCTACAGTACGTGTTTGGTGAGCTGTTATCTTCTGCGGGAGTCCCCTACAGGTCTTGATGAGGGGCATTCCCTTGGCTGAGGCAACTATCGACATGTTCTATGACTATACGCCTGATGAGGGGATTGCCTTGCCGTATACAGGTCGAGGTACCACTGCTTAAGTGTCTTAGAGGTCTTTTGCTTCTGCTTCCAAATCTAGCTCGATTATTGTTTGGGGGTCATAAATGGGCCTACAGATTTGCTCTAGGAGGCATAAAGCTTATAGTGGTGGGTGATTTGGCATCCATGCCAAACAACATGGTGGAGTCTTGTATGACTTCATTGATTGGGTCGATGATGTCACTGCAAATCACTCGGTCTGTATGTGCTTTTGAGCCAATCGAGACCACCAATATGAGTTCTTTGTTTCTTTGCATTTTTGTGTCTTGATTGTATTATGAATTGTATTTTTGAGAATAATTTTCTCTTTCCTTTTAACAAATTCCTTGTGTCTAGGAGGAGGCCATAATGGACCTGATCATTCCGTTGAACAGAGTTGTGATGTAGTAAATATGCAGGTTAGTGAAACATATATAAAACAATGCGTGTATGCATGTTCATGGTTCGTGTCTTGTATGCTTTGTGTCCTAAACACCATAACCCTTATATTTCTTGCAAGAGATGATCTAACGTCAAAATTGCGAGATCAAAGACAAGGATCAACAACTTATAGAAGCGGAGGTAGATATTGAGCGTCTAGCCTAGAAAGGTAGAGATTATGGATATTTGGATACAAATTGCAAGGCTGAAGATTCTGAGGTGATGCCTTCCAGAAGTGGAGGCAGTTGAGCTTTAGAGACCCCTACCCCTTAGCTGTTTAAGATATTTATCCGTTTTCTTTTCCTTCCTTCCAGTACAATACATTTGATATATATTCATACAGTTATGTAGTTTATTATGTAATTTGGAAGCCCCCTTTTTGATATTTACTTTAGAACATGCTAGGAAAGATCGAGGTGATATCACCTTCATTTTTAATAAACTTTGATATTTTATCTGTTAACACACAAATCTGTATCTCTTTCCCTAATTATGTATCTCAAACGTGCGTTGTTGCTCCTTTTACATACATGCTTTACAAAACAAGTACCCAACCCTTTTCTAACCCGAAAGCTAGAGGAAAAGCCATTTAATCTGCCTTCATAGAATGGGATGGCTATATAACTCATTGTTTTGTCTTTTTATTATAAAAGCTCATTTTTCACCCTCTTTCTTCATTTGCTTCCTTTAACTCTCTAAATATGGAAAAAACCTTTCTTAGGACTCTCCGACTCCAAGTTTGGTTTGATCTAACATGGGTGGGTATTCCCGCTCTTTGTTACCTTTCTGATGTTCATCTCGACTTTCATTTTTTATAGGCAGCTTGCAACTTATAGGACTCTACTACCCATACCTTCAACTTCAAGGATATATAAATCTATCTTCTATTAAAGGAATTTGGCACTATTGACTATTACATCATAGTTGTAGATCATATCACTTTATCTTAGCTAGATAACCCACATGTTAGAAAGATGGTAGAGTTATTTGAGTTGCGTTATGACGAGGTACCCAACTACACATTAGGTGAGGAGAAGATTCTCATGACCCTTTTCATCACTCTCTTCCTTTCTAGGGAGCATGCTAGAGCAATTCAGGCTTACATTGCAGCAGTTATTTTGATAGGTGAGTATCTATTGAGAAGGGATGATGGCCGGATCGATCTATAGATTTTACCATTTCTGGAAGGAGTGGAGTTAGGGAGGAACTTTGTGCCAACAATTCTGAGGGAGACCATCAGTGGGACTAGATAAAGTGGCTTTGGGGGTCAATAATTCCTTTTCGGAAGCCCGCTGTTACTTTAGGTATGAATTGTTCTTGCAACCATTTTCCTTCTCTTTCTTTCTTTCTTTTTTTTTATATCTTTTTATCTTTTATTTTTCCTTCTTACTCTTCTCTTTTTATTATTGCCTTAACTTTTGCTTAGACCACCTTTACAAGTTTTTAATCAATAGATTGCTTAATTTTGCCTAGGCCACCCTTTCGGGTTTTCAACATAAGGAGGATCTTATTTTCATTTTCTCATTATTTTTCATTTTCTTTTTTCTTTTTCAAATATAGCTATAAGAGAAGTTGGGACTGTTAGCTACCTCGACCATGGATGCAAGACTTTATTACCCATAACATCATTCCATTCATCGCCTGATTAGGCCGACCACTACTAGAGTCGAGTGGGCTGAGTAGATGTCCCACATCACTGTCATTAACATCCTTTGAATCTACCCATAGTGGAACCTGTCTCATGTTACCTTAAGGACTTATAGGGATTACATCATCCTTTCATCTTTATCTTCAAACACATTTTATGACCCTACTCACGTGCATCATCAATTCAATGCTCCCTAGTTTTAGGTGCAGTTCCTACCTTCATTTGTTGAGGGCCTTTTAACCCAATGCTTCTTGGATAAGGTTAAGACCACTTGGACAATTTACTACATTTACGACTTCTACACTGGCCAAAATCCTTAACCTGATGATGATACAGATTGTATGGTGTGGCTGCCCAACATTTAGAGCTTCAGGCATCGCATTAACCAATAATAGATAATGATCTTTCATAGAAAAGATTGTTTTATATTTACTTCTAGTTCAAAAGTATATATGACTAATTCACTTTAATTATGCAAATGTACTTCTATTTGATATTGTGTTTGACACGATCCATGTACATTTTGCACATTAAACACTGATTGAATGCATGGCTTCTATTTTTAATATTGGCATATTAGATCATTTAATTATCTTGCCCAATGCTTTTGTTACCTTAGTCCTTTGCTCATTCATCTCTGTCTTCTTACCCAATTGTCCTGTCAATGATCCTCTAGTGGTCAGTTGCACTCTCTCGACTTTTACTATATGCATTTTATTCATTTTTATGCTTTAACTTTTACCTAGGCCGCTCTTTCAGGTTTTCGATGTAGTGAGCTTTTCTCTTCTTTTTTTCTTTTGTTATTAATTATTTACACCTTAATTTTTACCTAACCTACCCTTTCGGGTTTTTGACTTAATAAGCTATTTTCACTTTTCTCACCTCACATGAAATACTTCTTTAATCGGTCTAGATTTACTGGCTCGGTTAATTCATTTCCCTTCATATCCTACTTGAGTAGATTTGTTTGACCACATAAGGGCCTTCCCAATTTGGCCTAAATTTCCCTTGAGGATCCTGAGTCTACGGTCAAATTGCTTTCAGTACCAGATCACCAATCTTTATCAGGTCTAGCTTACTTTTCTTATTGAACAAACGAGCCATCCTAGCTTAATATAGTTGGATATGATACAAGGCCTTCAATCTCTCATTGTCCAATAGAGCCAGCTATTCCAACTTGTTTCTTACCCATTGGTACTCTGGGATGCTTGACTTCACCAGTTCCGGTAGGGACTTTACTTCTAATTCAATTAGCAGCGCTGCCTCTATCCCATACACTAAAGAGTATGGTGTCATCCCAGTCGATACTCTTGCTGTAGTTCGATAACTCCATAAGGCAAGTAGCAACTTCTCATACTAGTCTTTATACATTTTAATCATCTTAGTAAAGACATTTTTAACATTCTTATTCGCCATTTTCACTGCTTTGTTAGCCTGTGGTCTATAAGGTGACGACTTGTCGTGGACCACCTTGTATTTTCTTAACATGTACTTGACCTCTATTTGAAAATAAACATCATTATCTATAACAATATGGTGTGACATGCAATAATAGTAGATTAGGTTCTTCTCAATGAATCGTGCCATCTGTTTTGCCCTTAACTTACTAAAGGCTTCAGCATCTAGCCACTTTGAGAAGTAATCTACCGCTACCATAATATACCTATATGCCCTTATAGATGCTGACCTGATTTCTCTGATCACATCGATTTCCCATGTTGTAAATGATTAAGGTGAGGTCAAATTTTGTAACTCTATCAACAACAAATGACTGAGGCTACCATGAATATGATATTTGTAATAACTCTGAACCTTCTAAATACAGTCATGCTCTATAGTAGTCCAGTAATATCCCAATCTTATAACTTTTTTTTCCAGCACCTTACAATACATTTGGGGACCACAAACCCCTACATGTACCTCCTCCATGACCTTATAGGCATTTTCTTCATCTGAACATCACAAATGAATCCCATCAAGCATCTTTTTATACATTACCCCATCATACACTATAAACTGTAAAGACAACCATTGAATCACGTCCTTAACCTTCTTTTTAACCCCTTCTAGGAATTCACCATCTTCTAAGTATCTTTGTAAATAAAAATGCTAAAGGCGATTTTCCACTAACATCTGCATCATACCTTCACCCTTATAAGATGGTGTCCTAGATAGAAGTGTGATAAAAGGGTTTATGGGCATCATCTTAGGCCCTTCTTAAATAGAGACCAAACTTGCCAAGGCATCAACCATTACATTTTCTTCTCTTGGTATATGATGAAATATGACTCTAAAAAAATTTTGCACTAACCTCTTTATATGTTGTAGGTATGGGCCTAAATGTTCTTCCTTTAATACCTACTATTCTATTACCTATGAAATTTTTAGCAATGAGTCCTCGAACACCTTTGCTACCTTGACCCTTATTTGCTTTAAGTGTTCAAGTCTTAGTGCATATGTTTCATATTCAACAATATTATCAGTCACCTTATAATCGAGCTTTTTAATTGCAGGAAAGAGTTCTCCTTTGAATGAGATCATGGCCACCCCTATACTTGCCCCCTTCTTATTTATAGCTCCATCGAAGTACACTCTCTATCCCTGGGGCTCAATTGCTCTCAATCCCTAATCTGGGAATTAGAGAAGCTCAGATTCTCCTTCTTTAATAGGTTACTATACCAAGTACTTTGAAACTGCTAACCCTTTGATCACTTTCTTAGCTGCATGCCTAATATTAAATTCAGTCAGCATGATCAACCACTTTGCTGATTTGTCAGTCAGAGAAGGGGTCTCATATAAGTACCTAACCAGATTAAGCTTTGAAATCTTCTCCATTGAATATGACTAAAAGTAGTGCCTCAACTTCTTTATTGCCCAGACAGCGCTAGACAGGTCTTCTCCACCTGATTGTACTTTTCTTCATAAGATAAAAACTTTTTACTGAGGTAATATACCATATGCTCACTTCTTGCTTCATATTTTTAAGCCAAAATTGCACCTATAAAACTATCCTCCATTGTCAGATATAAAGTTAAAGGTCTTCAGGGTCTTGGTGACTTCAATACTGGTGGGTTAGTTAGATACTCTTTTATCTTTTTGAAGGCCTTTTAACACTGTTCATTCCATTCCATTGACTGATCCTTCCCTAGCAACTTAAAAATGGGTTCATAAATAGGGGTCAATCTTGCTATGAACTAGCTGATGTACTGTAAATGGTTTAAGAAACCTCGTACCTCTTTCTTTGTCTTAGGTGTAGGCATTTCCTAAATAGCCTTTACCTTATTTGGATCCACTTTGATTCCCTTCTCGCTGACTATATGTCCTAATAGCTTACCAAAAGTGGCCTCAAACACACACTTCTTAAGATTTAGCCTCAGGTTGTACTTGTCAACTCTCTTAACAAACTTTTTCAAAGCTTTAAAGTGCCTTTCCTTGGTCTCTGACTTCACCATTATATCATCCACATACACTTCCAACTTTTTATGGATCAAGTCATGCAGTAGTGCAATTGCCATTTGTTGGTAGGTCGCCCCTATATTCTTTAGACTGAATGGTATCGCTTTGTAGCAATACACCTCCCACTTTGTGATAAAAGCTATTTTCACTTTATTTGTGATTGCCGTGAGAATCTGGTTATGCTTGGAGAATCCATCCATAAAGGAATACATGACACAGGTTACGACACAGTGAACTAACACATTTATATGTGGTAAAGGAAAGTCATCCTTTGGGGATGCTTTGTTCAGATCCTTATAGTCAATGCACATTCTTATTCTTCCATCCTTTTTTGATACTGGCACTATGTTGGTTAACCACTTTGGGTAGTCTAGCACCTCCCAAAACTTGGCATTCAACTACTTTACTACTTCTTCCTTGACTAACTGTGCCTATTTGAGTCTCATCCTTTGCAATTTCTATTTCACTAGCCTCATATGTGGGTAGGCTAGGGTTTTGTGTTCTGCAATTCACCTAAAGACCCTTGGCATGTCCTCATACGTCCAGGTTAAAAACCTCTGATATTTCCTGAGTAGCTATTCAAATTTCCTTTACTTCTTTGGTATGACATTATTAGCAATGGGCAAGATCTTTAGAATTTCCTATGTGCTAAGGTTAAATAAAGTAGTATGCACAAAATTAATGTTAAATATGCTCATGAAATGATGCATGCCATGTACATTACCATCAGGAAACACATCACACAAGTAAGTAAATACATCACACAAGTAAGCAAACTTATCATTCATTGCTTTAAACTTAGAAAGAAATACATCATCATCCTTAAAGAGACTAGAGACAAAAAGGTCAATAATATAAAAAAAGTCCTTTTTATCTAGTTGGTTGACTGGAGCCTCTTTTGTCTGAGCCTTCTCCTTTTCTTTACCTTTTACTCCATTAGTTAGAACCATAAGATTAATGTTTTACATAAGAACTACCTCTTTCCCATCATCTGTTCTGATAATATCCTCGATAACCCCTTTAAAACTCTATTTCATCTTATCATCCTTTAGTTTAATCTTTAAAATTTTTGCCTAAAGTGTTGTTCCGTTGACCATGGTAGGTATAATTTCTACCACAAAATTCTTCTTTTCCTCATTACCTACTTCCTCAATGGAGTTCAAAATCATGCTCTCAATGTCCTTTAATTTTATCCTTATGTAGGCAGCTTCAGTGAACTTGTAAGGCCCAGTGTTCTCCCATTCCAATTCCACAAATGTTGCATTCAATTTTAGCAAGTCAAACCTTTTCTCTACAGGATCTTCCTAGTGGCCTAAAAATTCTACTCTAGTGTATATTGCTCCCTCTGTTCATCAAAGGCCTTTTTCTTGTCCTTCCATAACCATGTAGAATGAAGACCATATAAAACTGCATGTTGGCCTAACTTCTAACCTTTCATTGTCTCTATAATATGTTTCCCCTTCTCCTTCTTTTACTTCTTACCATCCTCTTTCTCTGATGAGTCTCAATAATTATGATACTCCAATTCGCCAACACCTAGTTGGAAAAAAAGACTTCTTAAGTTTGTCCATGTCATTGCCCAATGACTTCTCACTCTGACTGGTCCCTCGCTCCACTTCCTTAAGGATTTCCTTTTTTTTTAAAAGAAGTCTGACAGTGGCCCCATAAATCTCTCACTTTTTGTTTTTACCATTCATAATGGTGCCCCAATCCTTTCATTGTAGTCTTGGTGGGAATTTTTAAGAATTTTGATATGCCAGTAGAATTCTTTTCTAAACCCTATCCTAGAAGGAAATTCATGTTCCTTATAATCCCAATACCTTTGGAACAACCCATTTATCCTTGACATTGGCAAACTGAAACCCTCGAAAGTGTGGAACAACCATACTTAGAGCTGATACAATTTTACCAACCTTAACACATATGGTCATAACCTCTCCTTTGTAAGGATCTTAACCTTCTGGTGAATAGTAGAAGGCACCTCACTGAGAGGATGATACAATGGCCTCCCTAACAAAAGTGAGAAAGTAATCAAAATGTCTAAGACTGTAAACTCCACTTTAGATTCAACTACTCTTGTTTTCATCATAGTCTTAAATACATCTGTAACTGGCATTTTACTATCATTGTAGGCCTTAATGACACTATTAGAAGCCTCAAAGGCCTTTTCAAATAACTTGAAATTGTGTGATAACTTTGCTGGGCAAATGTTAATCCTAGATCCGTCATCGACCATCACACACAGAATGCCTTCCTTTCACTTTAGCTAGGATGAATAAAGCTAAATTGTGATCCCTTCCCTCTGATGGAAAATCCTCATCTGAAAAGGTGATTTTGCCCTAATGAGTCACCAATGCAACATCTCCTAGAGTAACTTCATTAGAAATGATCAAACTAGATAGAGCTTCTATCATAAACTTCTTATGCTCTTGAGAGGTGATAAATAGTTCTTATATACTGATATGAGCTGACACCTTCTTCAACTGCTTCACAATGGGATTGTCCTCTACTTTCTCCTTTACCACAAGTTCATCTATCCCTTTTTTAACCTTTGGTTCCTTAGGAGTTTCCCTATCAGGATAAAATTTCACACTATGAGTCACATGGCTCACTTATTCAACTTTCCTTTCTTCATCACTCTCCTCTCATAGTTGAATTATTCTCCCCCTTTAGATGTCCTTTGTCTCATCTTCTAAGGTTTCCATGGATTGAGAGTGCAAAACACTAAAGCCTCCTTTGCGATCTCCTCTATAGTGGCCATAACAACTTTTTCAGAAATCCCAAAATCTATCATGAAAGTCCTTTGATTTTGGAGAGGAACATTATGATAGTTTAGGAGAAGGTTACCTCGGATGCTAGGCCTTCCAAAGTTTGGTGAAACAATTATCTTGTTGTTGATAAGGTCCTAAATCTCATGCCTCAATATGTAAAAGTCATCAGTGTTATGACCCGCTTCTTGATGAAAAGCACAGAAGGCATTGGAGTCATACTCCCTAGGCAGTAGATTAGGAGGTGGTCTTAGTGCTAAAGGCTTCAATACCCTTTTCTTTTGTAACCTATTGAATTCTTTAGATAGAGGCATTCCTAAATCAGTAAACTCTCTTAGCGCCCTTACTGCATTAACATCAATTGTCTTATTCCCTTTTGCTTAGGGCTAGGACAAGGTGTTTTTTCTTCCCCTGTATTGCCTTTTTGACTCAGACTCCAACTTTTTAGCCTGCAGGCTTGTTTTATAGAGATCCTTAAAATTGCTAACTAATATTCCTCTAATTTTGGTGCCGATCCTCGATAAAGACCCTTCATAATCATTTTAACCTGCTCTCTCTCAATAGGCCTTGTTGTTACTTCTAAAGCCGTCTTCTTCCATCTCTTAATGTAATAATTAAAGCTCTCACTAGTCTTTTGCTTCAAAGATTCTAAGTCTTGCAATGTGACGTTCAAATCTGAATTGCAAGTGTAGGGCCTTTAAAAAGCTTCAGTTAGCTTTTTATAGTCTTCCTTAACAGTCTTTGGCTGGTTAAAGTACCATGTCTTAACAGATCCTTCTAACGAATTCGAAGAGCTCCAACATCATTTCAATTGGTAGCCTTGAAGCTTTCCTGTCTAACACATATGAACAGACATAGTTCTTTGCATTTTGGGTTTTTGTGAACTTCGACAACTTAGGCATGAGAAAATTAACTAGTAGTTTCTCGGGCTTGTGAGCAAGCAATGTTAGTCATGGATGGTGATGACAAATGTGACCATCTAAGAGTTTGTGTTGTAAATAAAAACACAAACGACTAAAGTAGAAGTAACACACACATAAATCAACACAAGGATTTTATAGTGGTTATACAACGTGTCCACTCCACTCCTTAAGTTTTCACTTAGGCCTTTCTATTCCTTTTGCAAGCTCAGGAACAACCTTTCCCTTTTCAAGGCTTAAGAACAACCTTCTCTTTTAAAGGCTCAAGGACAACCTTTGCACTCGTTTTCTTTTATAAGGAATAAGAGAGCCACCCTTTGGTATTTTTCTAGGCACAATACCAACCTTTACAACCACTAGCAAGGATAGATCTAAGAAATGTTAAATGCCTCTCAATTAGGCAGCAAATACACTATTAGTGCTCAAGAAAACTACTCTAAAAAAGAGTAATAAAGTAATCTTAGTCTACCCAAAATATAAGCAACACCCAAAAGGTTTGCACAAAGAGTTACAAAGATATTCTCTAGTTGTGTACAATTGTTCTCTAAACTTTCTAACCTTTTTCTAGTCTTCAAAAATGCTCCTTATATAGCCAAACTCCAAAACTAGCCATTAGAACAGTTGATGTTCAGTCTGACTGATTTTTTTTAAAATTAATCATTAGAGGAGGTAACACCCATTGTTCCTTATCAACCCTATTGAACTTGTAACATTACTTCCAACGTTTGTTCTCCATTATTCAACACTCATTAGCTTTGACTACAATGCTTGTTGAAGCAAGAACAACACCTGTTGTTCATTTCCAGAAAGCTTAAACTTTATGCTATATTTTTTTAAATTTTGTACAATTACTTTTCACGCCCATTGAGCAATTCGTAATGCTCGTTAAAAACTCCTCAATGCCTGTTGAGAAAGGCCAATGCCGATTTCAAGTTGTAGAAGCTGTAGCTCAATCTTGGGTACTTTTTCAATGCTTGTTGTAAATATGCAGTGTCTGTGCTAGGCTAGATCAACATTGTTGTGAAATTACAATGCTCGTGGCTAGGTCTAGCATAGCTCAACCTGGAGTAGTTCTCCAATGCCTATTGCAAAGGGATAATGCCCATTGCGAGGTCCAAAAGACTTTGACAATTTATAGCATCCAATCAATGTCCATTGTTTATGCTTCAATGTCCGTTGAATGGTTTAATACTCATTGGGAGATATTCAATGCTCGTTAAATTTACACAATACACATTGAACTTATTCTGACCCTTTAATGTTCGTTAGGTCTTGGGGTCACATGTTCTCCAAATATTCTCTCCTTAGCATTCACAGTAATCTGCCCCTTTAACGTTCGTCCGATATGTTGAAATCATAAAAAAACATAAAAGTACAAACATTATAACTTCTTTTGGTTTTGTTATAGTTGTTTTATCATTGAAAACACATTATTCAAAGTAGAAGAGTAAGTCCAATACCTTGGGGTCATATGTTCTCCAAATATTCTTCCTTTCGCATTCACAACAATCTCCCCCTTTTTGAATGATGACAAAATCAAGATGCTTTGATTCCAAAAATGCAAAACTTAAACACAAAGGATACCAAATGTTAAACACAACATAAAACTACAAATATACTAATCAAAATACATACTAATCAAAATATCCACACAAGGCTTGATATTAAATATACCACATAAGATACCAAATGTTGGATATTCAAAACATACATTATACTAAGTGATATGGTATGCAAATAAGTGATACTAAACAAAACAGTCAAATCATCCAAAACTTCTCCTTTTTTTTTCATCATGACAAAAAGAAATACAAAAATTATACCCTTAAAAAAATGTACAACTGTTCTCCTATTTACAAACATACAAACATTCTCCCCTTAAAATCTGGACCAACTTCCTCAAAAACAAACAAAGCAAACATGATGGTACCAAAAATACAAAACAAATAAAGAATGAAAACTCCCCCCTATCTATATGCTTTCTTTCAACAAATTGCCTAAGATATTCAAACACAAATTCATTTGACATAAGTTAGGGTTACATGTTCTCTTCACAAATTGAGGAAAGCAAGAAAGGAAGGATAGTTACTAGAGATTCATAAAATAAAAACATCCAAACTAACTAATAATTGTTCAAAGTTCAAACTCCCTCTTAGCAAAAACATGTTAAACAAAAAATAAAAGGGATAAAGATACACTATAATTAATGATACCAATTATTGTGTTTGCCAAAAATGTAAATTTTTCTTCAAAATTTACAGCTCCAATCACCATTTGATTCTCCATTTTGAGCAGGGGTGAGGAGCCTTTAAACTTATAAAATTAAACTTTCTTTGGTGCCTATTTTCTTTTGGGTCCATGTGGGTTAACAACATAAACATGCACATTTCTCAACCTAGTAAAAGCATTGAAAAATAAATGCTTTCTTCAACTCTTGTGTAGAGCAAGTGTGAGGTGGCTTCCTCAAGAATTGGTGCTTAAAACATGAAGGAATTACATTCTTGACATGCCTAGTTCCATAAATAAAGGCATGATTTACCTTTGGCTTGTGAGAGTGAGTGCGTGAGCAGTTTTAATCATGCACGTATGATTTAGATGAAAGTGAAGGAGTTCTAGCTTAGGTAAAAGCTCTTACTAACTTTGGGTTTTAAGTGGAATGTTTAGAATAATCAAAGTTTAATTTATGTCTATCTCTTAAAGTCTTTTGAGAGCCTAAAATAAGATCAAGTTTATCTTTTCCTTTTCTAAAAGATGCAAGTGAATCCTTTAAAGTTGAGATCTCTTTCTTGAGACTCTCATTTTGAGAAAACAAAATTTCATAAATTTTCTTTTCTTGGTTAAAAGCCTCATTTTCCTTTTGTAATAGCTCAAAACTCTTCTTTAGTTCCACCAATTCGGTTTTTAAAATTTTATTTCTTTTAAAACTTTTATCAAGATCATTATTGGTGGATTTTAAGGCCACAGTAAGATTTTCAATAATAAACATTTCTCTAACTTTTGATCATCCTCATCTAAATCACTGTCAGAAGAGCTAAAACATACTTATTTTGAAGAGCTATCCTCCAAGGCCATGAGGCAAAGATTGGTTCTTTCTCTTTTCCCCGTCATTGGCTCTTCTTCATCCTCACTTGGTTTAGATGCACTAGAGTCATCTCAAATGGTTTTATAAGCTTTCTTCTTCTACTTGTCATTCTTTTTAGCTCTGGTTTTGGACAATCTACTTTCATGTGTCCAAGCCTTCCATATTCATCACATTCAATCTGCTCAAGCTTGCCTTTGCTATTCTTCTTCAGTATCCTTCTAAATTTATTAGTTAAGAGGGCTATCTGCTCTTCATCATCTGAGCTATGACATTTAAAAGTAGCTTCAAGTGCTATCTCTATCTTTTTCTTATTTGCATCCTCAGATGTAGATAAAACTTCTCAATTTAGGCTCATCTCATAATTAATGAGATTTGTTAATAGCTTATTAAGTGGCATGGTCTTCAAATTCTTTGAATCCTTAAGAGAGGTGACCTTACCAAGCCACTCCTTAGTTAGACACCTTAAAACTTTTTTCATAAGTTTCTCATTAGTCCAAGAGCCTTCATTCTTCTAACAATCTTAATGAATCGATCATATATTCTTGAGATTGTTTCATTAGGCTTCATAAGGAAGGTTTCATACTGACAAATGAGGGTCTTCATTTTGTTTTCTTTTACCTGATTTATTCCCTCATGTGTGATTTCCTTGGCAGTTGACTTCATGCTCACTTTATTGTACTCACTTATGCTTAAGGCATAAAAGAGTATGTAGATGGCCTTGCAATTGTTAACAACCTACTTTTTTTCTCTACCAAACATCTCATCAATGTCTTTCTCTATTTGAGTCCCATCAACAAGTGTCTTCATTGGAGTGTATAGACCTTTCACTATAATTCTCCACAACTCAATGGATCCAGACCTGAGAAAGTAGTGCATTCTATTCTTCCAATACTGGTAGTCTATTCTATTAAAGAAGGGAGGTCTCATAACTGATTGTCCTTCTGGTCTATGCTTATTTTAGGATCTCATGATCGTATACCTCTTGCAATTATGCTTTAATAGAGGTTAGGCTTTGGTAACAAATGCTGATCCTGGATGGTGATGATAGATGTGGCAACCCAAGAGGGGGGGGGGGGGGTGAATTGAATTGTAAATAAAAACACAAACAACTAAAGCAAAAGCAACAACACATAAATCAATATAAGGATTTAATAGTGATTCAATAATGTGCCTACTCCACTCCTTAAGTTTTCACTTAGGCCTTTCTGTTCGTTTTGTAGGCACATGAATAATATTCCCCTTTAAGGCTTAAGGATAACCTTCCCTTTTACAGGCTCAAGGACAACCTTTATACTCACTCTATCTTATAAGGAACAAGAGAGCCAACCTAATCTTTTAGTATTTTTATAGGCATAATACCAACCTTTACAACTACTAGCAAGGATAGATCTAAGTAATGTCAGATGCCTCTTAATTAGGTAACAAATACACTATTAATGCTAAAAAAACCTACACTCAAAAAGAGTAACAAAGTAATCTCACTAAATTTGCACAAAGAGTTACAAACATGTTTTCTAGTTATTTACAAATGTTCTCAAAACTTTATAACCTTTTTCTAGTCTTCAAAAATGCTTTTTATATAGCCAAACTCCAAAACTAGCCATTGAACAATTAATGTTTAGTCTGACAGTTTTTCTTTAAAACTAGCTGTTAGTGGAGATAACACCCTTTGTTCTTCATCAACCACCATTGAACTTGTAAAAGTTACTTCCAACACTTATTTTCCATCATTTAATGCCTATTGGATTTAATTATACCGCCTGTTAATACAAGAATAATGCTTGTTGTCCATTTCTAGAAAGCTTGAACTTTATGCTATGTTTTTCAAACTTTGCACAATTACTTTTCACACCCATTAAGCAATTCACAATGCCTATTGGAAACTCTTTCAATGCCTACTGAGAAAGGTCAATACCCATTTTGAGTTCCAAAAGGTTTAGCTCAAGCTTGAACACTTTTCCAACACATGTTGCGAATATACAATGTCTGTTACTCGGCCAGATCAATACCAGTGGTGAGGTCTAGCATACATCAACCTAAAGTAGTTCTCCAATGCCTATTGCAAAGGGATAACGCCATTGCGAGGTTCATAAGACTTTGGCAATTTACAGCATCCAATCAACATCCATTTCTTGCCCTTTAATGGCCGTTGAATGGTACAATGCCCATTGGGAGATGTTTGATGCCCATTGAAATTACATAATGCCCATTGAAGTTATTCTGACCCTTTAACGTTTATTGGGTCTTAGGGTCATATGTTCTCCAAACATTCTCTCCCTAGTATTCACAACAATATCCCTTTCATTGAGTCTATTCAAATCATCTAAAAACACTAAAGTACACATATTAGAACTTCTCTTGCTTTTGTTATAGTTTTGTTATCATTCAAAGTAAAAAAGTGAGCCCAATGCCTTGGGGTCACGTGTTCTTCAAATATTCTTCCTCTAGCATTCACAACAAGCAATTCTTCAATTCTCTAAACCTTTATCACCCAAAGCTTTTTGTATTTTCTCCACTTGTTTAGTAAAGTCATCAAATCAAGTAGTCTCTTTCCCAATTTTCATAGCCTTATTAGGGACAAGTGTGGCTCTACCCATGTCTTTGGCCATTTTGTTCTCATGGTATTCCTTCATCCCAAACAAATCATCATCTATCTCTACTAGTTGGGGGGGCTTCCATAGGCGCTTTCCCTTTATTAACCCTATTGGTAAATGTGTCACCTTTGTTTAAGATCTTATTAACTTGCTTGTTCACTTTTTTGACAATCCTTTCATCCATCTTACAGTTAAAGTAAGCCATTAGCCTCTCCAAAACTTCAAGTGGTATGTTCACTTCCATGATTGGATCAATTTTTTGACTCGAACTCAACGTTTTACTTTTTCCTAGCAAGTCAGTTGCCTTTTCTCTTCTATGAAGGTTTGGATGGAACTATGATGGCTACAAGACACAGGTTATCAGTATGATGCAAAAATAAATAATCGATGCATGTATGCATGATATGCATACATCATTTTGCTCAAGATCTTTCTAACCTTGTTCCTCCCATACATGAGGTCTAGCGACTCTTTCCTAGGTGAGTCCTATTCTTATACCATATGGGGCAAATAATGCAAGAGGTCACCTCAAAACAAGAAAATTAAAGCCTTAAAAAAAGACATACATAAAGGCACTAAAAGGACATACTCTTTACATACTAAAAAACAAGTGCAAGTGAGGAAAGAAATCCCTTTAATGAAATAAGGATGTACACACAAAATATTTACATAGCGAGAAAGGGGAATACATAAGTATTTGCATATGGGAAATAATTACATTAGGAGGAATGAGGTTACATTTACGATTACATTAAGGATACCTAACCATGTTCTTTGAGGACTTTTACTCTTTCTTGAAGAAATGCGAATAAGTAGAATATCCTATTCTAAGGTATTAATGGCTCTTACGTGTGACTAATAGTTGAAAGGGTTATTGCAGTTGATGGCTCCTATAAGCTTGAGGGCGATTATATTGATCTCCCATTTGATATAACTGAAGGTACTAAACGCACAAGTGATGAATCTTCTTCATAATCTCCTAAGCCTGAATAAAGCTTAGGTCTCTAGTTTGGAGAACTATTGGTTTATCTAAGGGCACTTAGTGCTCGTGGTGAAGTGTGAATGTTATATGATTATAGTGGACTACACAACAACAAGTTTAAAATATTAAAAATGAACTAAAGATTAAATGCAGAGTCAATTTTAGGTCGCCAATAAAGTCACCACTGTGAATGCCTTAAGGTTTTGTGGCTACACTCGAACAAGTGGAATCTTACTTGCGACTACTACTTTTATCAATCATCGAGGGATAGAGAGGACGAAGTCTTACTTTGGTAAAATCCCTTAATCTTGGTACGTGATTAGACCAATAAGGGGATCACCTTAGGCCTTGCACAATTTCACAGCCTTCAGTCCAAAATGGTGGTCATTTTGGGACCAAGATTGGGATAATACATTGGTACCACCTTTAGGTAATGTGGAGTCACCACCTGTATTTGGTCGGGATAAGAATCCAGGGAAGACAAAATCTGAACCTATCCTAAGTCAATTAGAAGGCCCATTTCATCTGTACTCTATCACAGATTGGGTTCAGAAATTGGGTATGACTTAGGGAAAAGGTTAGACACCCCCAACCGCTCAAATATTAGGATCTGACCTTCTAGTATCTTTGGTCCACTTTTAACATTTTAGACAAGTTATTGATTAGTCCAATTATTGCCCCTAAGCACACATTTAAGCTCTATCCACTTCAACAAATCAAGCCATCAACTCAAAAGTGGAGGGAGATTATGCATCATGGTATAGGGTATGATCCATTCACACACATAATCATCCATAATAGGGAGGGGGGCCATGTGACATGGCATAGGATTTTAACATGCATTATCTTCCATCCACATAAATATAAACATGCATAATCAGATAATCCATATGGAAAAATGATTAAGACCAAGTTCATGGCCTAATCCCTAGTAATCACTTACACAAAAAAAAAAAAAAAGAAGAAACCAATTAATGAAGACTCAGGGTAAAGATAAATAAGTAAAGGGAATGTAAAATGAGGAAAGAAAGGCAAACAAGGTCTATAGTGGTACTACAACTCCATGGTCAAAGTACCTAACATGTAACTAAGTCTATGATAATCATATTTCACCATCATAAACCAGAATTTGTAGCTTGTTATACACATGTATAGATGCATGGATCATGGATAGAAGAAAGGAAATGAATGCACAAATAGAATGCTAAGCATTTGGAGGGGATTAGTCCTATTTTACATCTTTTGTTGCATGTAAAAATGATATGAATGCATGGCATGCTAGACTTGGTCACATTGGCCAATAATACTGCTTAGCCAAAGAGGGATTACTGGGTATAGAAAGGGTTGATTTGCCAACCTATTAGCATTGCCTAATTGGAAAAACAACGAGAAAACCATTTGAAAAAAGGAACTAGGGTTGAATCACCATTGCAATTAATTCATTTTTACATATGCAGTCTAACAAATGTTAGATTTAAACATGAGACACTTTATTTTATCATATTTATTGATGACTATACTCGATAGAATTATGTCTGTTTGATCTCTCATAAATCTCAAGCATTAGGATGCTTGAATTTGGTTGGGAATAAATTAGATAAGAAAATTAAAGTATTAAGGACCGATCGAGGACGTGAATATTTGTTTGATGAGTTCAAACAGTTATGTGATAAGAAGGCTATGAAACATCAATTGTCTATCCCATATACTCTACAATAAAATGGTGTTGTAAAAAAAAAGAAATATGACCCTATTTGAAATGGTTAGGTTAATGATGGCTCAGGCCCAGTTGCCTATCACCTATTGGGGTGATGCATTATTAACAACCACATTTGTACTTAATTGTGTGACCACAAAATTAGTTGTCACTACTGCATATGAGTTATGGACCAATAAAAAACCTGACCTAAGTATTTTAAGACCTTAGAGATGTGCTGCCTATGTACATGATATCTCTCATAAATATGGTAAATTGGGTCCAAGATGTAAGAAGATTATCTTCATAAGATATTTTGAAGGCGAACAAGAAGGTGACAACATCACTGAATTTGAATCATAAGATGTCATGTTCTCAAAGAATGAATTCCCTATATAAGGCCAAATAGGTGAAAAACCTATATTTATATGAAACTTGTGACAAAATTGATTCCGCTACTCAAAAGTTGAATCCATTTTCTTCGTGTGGGAGTGATATGAGGAGTAATGAATTAGTTATAATAGAAACTCAATCATAACCTAAATAGGATCCAATTATAATTGTTGGTTCGAGTGGGAGTAACAATGAAATTATGGAATCTCAAGTTTAATGAACGAGTTATGAGTCGATTCCACATCATCATTTTGAGATTAAAAGGGAGCATTTATTGTTACTCCATAAGATGAGGAAGAACCAAATAATGTGAATGAGGCTCTCAAAAGCCGTACTAAGGATAGATGGATTAAAGTAATGGAAGAAGAAATGAGTTTATGAAAATAAATTAGGTGTGGGAATTAGTTAACCCACCAAAAGGATGCAAACCTATTGGAAACAAATAGGTTTTAAAGATTAAGTGAAAGGTAGACAATTTTGTTGAAAGATATAAAGTCTGTTTATTGCAAAGGGATATAAAGGAGGAATTGATTATGAAAACACATTTTCTCTTGTTGTAATGTTCACTTCAATATGCTTAATCTTGGCTATTATAGTAAACATATACCTAGAATTACATCAAATGGATGTTAAAACTACTTTTCTCAATGGAGAACTAGATAAAGAGATCTACATGAAACAACCAATAGGTTTCATAGTAAAAGACCAAGAACACAAAGTTTATAGACTTAAAAAGTCAATTTATGGCCTTAAGCAGTCTTGATGACAATTGTACATTCGATTTTATTATGCAATAATGTCCTATGATTTTGAAATGATTGAGGAATACCATTGTGTATATCTTAAAAGGTCTAAAGAGAAGTTTGTGATTATGTCATTATATATGGATGACATTCTGATACTTGGAAATGATGTAAAGTATGTTAAAGGATAAAAAGCTGGTTGTCATTCAATTTTGAAATGAAAGATATGGGTGAAGTAACATATATCTTTGGACTTAAGATTTCAAGAGATCATTTAAGGAATTTAATATCTCTTTCACAATATCTGTATATTAAGAAAATCCTTGAGCAATTCAATATGCAAGATTGCAAACCTATAGATACTCCTACTAGAAAAGGTGAAGTCCTTGGTTGAAGGATGTGTCTTGAAACATTAAAGAAAAGAAAGCAAATGAGTGAAGTTCTATACCTAAGTTCAGTTGGAACTCTTATACATGCTATGATGTGTATTAGACCTAATATCTACTATGTTGTTAGTCTGGCAAGCAGATTTTAATCCAACCTTGGTCAAACACATTCAAAAGTAGTGAAGAGGATATTAAGGTACCTTAAGGGCACAACTAATTATTCATTATGTTATTAAGGCAAAGATTTGCATTTGAAAGGCTATACTGATGCTGATTGGGGAGGAGACTTAAATGAAAGAAAATCTACCTCTGGATTTGCTTTCTTACTTAACAATGGTACCATATCTTGGAGTAGTAAGAAACAATTGTGTATAGCCCTGTTAACAATGAAAGCTGAATTTATTGCATCTTCAACTATTGTGTAAGAGGCAATTTGGTTAAGGAGGTTCTAGGAACATTTGACAAAAGGGGAAAATGCTACAAAGCCAGTTCTCACTAACGGTGATAGTCAAGCTGCTATAGCATATACAAAAGACCTAAAGTTTCATGCAAAAATAAAATACATTATACAACTTTGTGAAAGACATGGTAGCACCCAAAGAAGTGAACATAAAGTACATTTCCATACAATAAATGGTTATGGATCATTTTACAATGTCCATTCCTAAAGATGTGTACTTTAGGCACGTCAAGTTATTGGGCCCTACGTAGGTGTTGAAAGTATTTGTAAAATGGATTTCCTAAGGATGTTTGCATGTGTTTTCTTTAAGATATATATATATATATATA
>CATIWR010676733.1:0-42598 GCA_949677035.1 Omphalea diandra | reverse complement strand
AAGCTCTCAATCTTTACTACTCATTTCTTTCATTTTCTTTATGAAATTGTAATTGTTAGGTGTGAGCATTAAACACCAAGTTGTAAGGTTGTAGTGTTAGCCTGCTAAAACACTCTAAGAAAGGTTTAAGTGTGAGCCTAGGAAAACACTTGAGTGAGATTGTGTGTTAGCCTAAAAACACATTGTTGTAAGGTTGCGTGTGAGCCATCAAAACACAAGTTGTACAAGTTAGGTGTGAGCTTGAAAACACCTTGAGATAGTGAAATACCCAATTGGTTAATTTGGGAGTGGACACAGGGTCAATTATACCCGAACCACTATAAATCGATTGTGTCCATTCTACTCTTTCTTCTTCCCTTTTCTTTGTTTTTGAAATTTTATACACCAATTCAACCCCCCTTCTTGGTGCCTAGGGACAACAAAAAGGATGCTAACCATTCCATAAAAATGGATGTTTATAGGTATCAAGTTTGAATGGAATACTTATCAAGGCATAATCCTAACTTATTTAGATAAAAGACTATGTTTTTAAATTAGAGAGCCAATTTAAAGGATCAATTCTTCAAGATATTGTGGTTTTACCTTGAAAGCTAGGTTATATGGTCCTAGTGAATGTTAATTTACCTTGTATGCTTATTTATGACTACTTATGAATTAACAATATGCATGGGCATTTGTGAATGATGAACGAAATGTGTGGATGTATGCACTTTTTAGTTAGGTTATTATATTGAATATAATATCATTTATTGAATTAAACACTCGCTCTTATTCAACTTTTTTCCTCAAATTGCAATCACCTATGAATTTTAGGCACTACTCTTCTTTTCTTGTAGGAGTTGCCACTTATAAATACTCATATTCAATATGGTGTATGTTCTAGCAAACCCTGTAATTATATTATAGTAGGTAGAGTAATGTCTCTAACTGTGTTTATAATACAACTTTATATGTGGGTTGAGATTATCCTTATTTATTATGTATGCTTGATATGCGAGTAAATCAATTATATATGTTGGATGAGCATGAATTTCCTAATTACAAGATATGGTAATTATATTGATAGATACCATCTAGATTATATGAGGTTGAGATGATTATTTCCTTGTTATTGTATATGTGATAAATAACACATTGCGATTAGTAATTATTATTATTATTCTTATTATAGTTAGAAAGGTGGTTAGTTAGATTTACTAGATATTATAATAATTTAGTTAGATTTACTAGATATTATAATAATTTTATGTCTATCTATTATTTAAAGCTGATTATCTACTCTCAAATCAAATTATGACATTATGCATTTGAAACAAAAGTATATTTAAAATTATTAAAGAGTAAAAGCTAAAATTTAAATTTCAAAATATTCAAATCTTATTTCCTAAATATTAAAATTATTATAAATTTCTATCTAAAATAACAATCAATAAAATACTAATATTATAAAATTCAAATTCAAAATCATTTAGAAGAAGAAATCTCGAAAACTCTAGTATAGGAAATGGATATTTGTTAAGATAAATATATAAAATTACAAGAAGAGATACATTCTATGAGACAAAAACATAAAAAAAGAGAAAGGAAATCCCAATCAGGTAGTTGAATCAATTACACATCAAGATTTCACTCAAATCAAGTCATTCACAGGTAAGTAGTCTTTGGCAGGTAACAACTACAAACAAGAGCCATTAATTTGCCACTTGACTAAAGGATGGTGTGTGGCTTTCAAAAGATTATCAAGCACTCTGTTCAGAATTCATATTTAATGATATTCTTTTAAAAATTTTGGGACTATTACTGGTTTATTCTATCAAGTCTCTTTCCTATTTATTTTTTTAGTTTTTTAATAAAATGAGTCTTTTTATTTTTTATTAATTTTTCTTTTTTTTTCTCATTTTAAAAGTTTTTGTTTAAATTTGTTATTTTATCTCTTTTTATGAGATTTTTTATATCTTTTTTAAATGGTAATTTAAGATTGATTATTTAGTAGCATGTGATATATTATTAAACATTATCTCTTAAATATGTTATAGGATATCATACAAATTTCAATTTATATTGCTCTATAGAATCAGGCTGGTGAAAACCTTCATAATTAATAAAAATGAAAAGTAATCAAAAAATTCATGGTGAAATTAAAATTATGACTTTGAAATCGAGTTAACGTGTTCTTATTACTAATGTTGAAGATTAATTTGATATTAATATTCTAAATTATAAGAATATTTTACTAAACATGTCCGCTTGACTTGCATACAATCATTCATTGAATAGCTTTCGCCTTGCATTGTAGTTATTTTAAAAAAGGAATAAATATTAATTAATTACATACCAAGTCTACTCTATTTATTATACGTGTTGGAGTTGCGAGAGTAAGTTATTTTAATTGTAATTAAGTTAGATTAAAATTTTATTAAAATTATAAAAATTTATTTATTTATTTGGATTATTTCAATTTTTTTATTATTTTAATTATTATAATCTGAATAATTAAAATTTTTAAATAATATAACTGTCAAGTGATAATTAATATTAACTTATTTATTTAATATTTATATAATATTAAAATTAATTATCATATTTCTGTTATTTATTTATGTCTTATATAATTTTAAAATTTTAATTTGATTGAATTATACTAATTTAATAATTATTATTTTAAATAATCTAATTAAGAAATTAATTTTTAATAATTATGATATAATTTTTTTATAATTAAGTCATTATTAAAATAAATTACCCAAATTACATCAAGGAAGGACCAATATTTGTTGGTAGTTTTCAAGGAATAAGACTAGACTAGAGCTTTCCACTTTTTTGCATCAATCGATTATTTTATTAGACTGCCATGACAGGTTGATTAGGATGGGATTAATTTTCTAAGCCTATCTTATAAAGGGGGCTTTAAATACGGGGTGCTAACATCTTTATCAAATGATAAAATAGATTAATTCGAGTGGTTGAAAATTTTTTTTAATTTTATTATATCAAATCGATATGTGAAATATATTATTAAAATTATTAAATTTTTTCATTAAATTTGTTTGAAAAAACGCACATCATTAAAAAAAAAATTCACATCAATCATATAAGATCGAACAGACTATTTTATTAACCAGCTAGTAATTTAGTATAGAATGAAAAGAGAGAAAACACTCACGGGTTTAATTTAGCAAGTACAATAATCAATAAATTTTATTTTTTATATAATTATTTTTAAGTACAAACATACTTATTGTTTTATTAGTGATAAATGAATTAAATCAAGATAATTTTAAATTAAATCATCTTCAAGCCAAGGCAAATTTTGAATAAAATCATTTCAAATTACAGACATATTATTGGTTTAAAAAATAAAAAAAAAGATTTTGAATTGTTTTTACATTATTTTCAAATTTCAAATTTAATAACACATAATTTTAATTTTAAATAAAATATTTTTTTTAATTTTTAAAATTTTAAATTATTTTTAATAATTTAAATTGAGTCAAGTTTAGTTTGTTAAGTTAGGGCTGATAAATTCTAATAGAGTCACCAATTAGATCATATTTGATTTATATTTTTCAAATCATTTCAAATTTAAGTTTTGAATTCAATTCATTTTTTTAGTAAATTTAAATTTTATATATATATATATATATATATATTATCATATTTGATTTATACTTTTAGTCAATATACGTAAATTGGTGCAGAATCCTTTCGTTTTTTCTTAACAAATCATGTCATGCCAAAAGCCAAGCCATCGGTTCAGCAGATTGGCCAGCCTATTGACAAAGATTGAACGCACACCCTATCAAGTGTTAACGTAACATTTATTTTGTGAACATTTCTTTTAAAATTCAAATATTTTTTTAAAAAATAATTTTAAATAATATATTTTTTATATTTAAAATACACTATAAAAATAATAATTTTCTTTTAATTTATAAGATTATTAATAAAATTTAGACTATAAATATTTTATATTTATATTATTATTATTTAATATAAAAATATATTAAAAATGAAATTTTTTTGTTTGTTCCACCTATCATCAATAATCATGTTGCTCGACGATTATCAGTGATATGTCAGTAATTAAAGATAACAAATGATTATATATATATATATAATATTTTTCATTTAAATAAATTTATCAAAATCTGAAAAATAACTTTCTATTTTCAAAATATGAAATAATTTTACCAAAAAAAGACTTAATTTTCCTTTTAATCAGAAAAATATTTTCTGTTGACTAATTTTTCAGAATACACTAAATAGATAAAATTATAGAAAATATTTTATGCAAAACAAACGAAATCTTAATTTCTTAATTTTTAAAATTTCCACACACTGCAGTATAGACTTAGCATTATAATTTATTATTTTAGTCTGCAATAGCAGACATAGCAAACAGCAATTACGATCACTCAAACATCTTTGTATTAAATTCTTTCACAGTAAATCCATTAAGATTAAAAAATATAAAAAAAAATAAAAATATTTTTTAAAAAAATATAAAATAGATGTTTACATAAAATAAAATTAAAAAATAATATAGATATATTATCTATTAAAAAATATATTGTCTATGTACATATTTTAAATATAATATAATAAATTATAGTCTATGCAACCCACAAATTATCAACTAGTGAGTTGTAATAGCTATTCTAGAGTTAATTATTCAATCTAGGTGCACTATCACTAAAGACTATGACTAGAGGAGGTAATTTTTAATCCATTTCAAATTTGGCACTAATTCAATCCAATCCAATCTGAGTGAATCAATTTAAATTATTTAAAATCAAAATAATTTTTTTCAAAATTTGAAATTAAGGGTAATTGAACTCAACAATAATCCGAATTTTTTTTCTATATATTGACTCAATGATCTAACTCGACTCACAACTCAATATAACCATTCGACTCGCAATAAGATGTGATCCAAGATTAACTCAATCCAAACCCACCTAATTAGATCTGTTTGCCACCTCTAATTGTTATACATGATTTTTAGTGAGCAAAAAGAATAAAAAACTTCTCTTATATCTCAATGTCAAAGAATATCAATTCTCAATGATACTCCAAAGTATCATTGACAATTGATATTCTTTGACATTGAGCTATAAGAGAAGTTTTTTATTATTTTTGCTCACTAAGTATCATTGACAATGGATAATTTGAACAAATTTGTACAATTTGAGTCATTTATGTTCAATTGTTTTGGAGGATGATTAAAAAATGCATGAGAGAATATTGAATTTTTGTGTCAATAAAAGTCACAAAGGTATTTTTCCCATAGTTAATGAAAGCTTAAGACATAGGTGTAACAGTAGTATAGCTCTTTTTAGAGTGCTTTATTTTTGTAACATGGGTTTCTTGACTTTCTTTGTCCCTTTTTTTCTTACTCTCGGAGCTTTTCCCTTCACACCTAATATTCCTTGCCTTTTTTGAAGGGTTGGTCGAAATCTTAGGGAGGTTTTAAAGGTCTTAGAGGATTCATCTGTGAGTCTGAGAGCTCCCTTTATTTCTATTGAAAGTTGTTTTGTAACCATCTTGCTTTTAAAAGAGTAATTGATTGAAATATAGGGAATTCATTAAGAAGAAAACTTATAAGTTTATCAAATTTAGGGTTTAGATGAGATATATAATAGAAAAGAATGTAAGAAATGAGAATAATGCCCTTTTATATGCAACTCTTAAAATAGGGGCCTAATTGCTAGATTTTTTGCAGTTACAATGGACCATTTGCAAGCAAACAAGGACATTCTAAAAATATTTTTTATTTTAAAAATTACAAAAAAGTTAATAGGGCCATTCAAAAATAGAACTATCATTCAATACATGGAATAAGTATTTAAAAGGCCTCATCTAGCATATTCAAAATTTGACTTGATTAGTCCCTTTGAACGAGGCTATTTAGGATATGAACAAGGTCTTTCAAAGAGTAAATTTTGGACCCTTTTTGCACTTTCTTTCAAAGCATGTAAACTTAAATACATTATTTGTACTTACTTATATGCCCTTAATTATGAAGAATTGAGGCCTTAAAGGAGTTAATCAAATAAAGATTTCTATTTGAGTTCATCACAAACTCAATTTTAGGGCAACGCCTTTAAATTGTGACACATACTCAAGTTTTGTTTCAAAATGCTTTGAAAAATAATTTTCTCATTAGTGTAACACATATACACAACCACATGCATACATATATAAAGATTTTAAAGATAGAGTATACCATATAGGTGCATTCATAAGGTGTTCTCATCAATCATTTCAAGTTCTTTGTTGATGAATTGCATCTTTTTATTACAAAAAGCTTTTGGAAAGATATCTATCAATTGATGGTTAGTGTCCATCAAGTTCAACTATAACATCTCCATTATTCATTTGATAAAGTGATGTTTAGTATTTATATACTTGCTTTTAAAATGTTAGATGGGATCCTTAGTGATGTTGATAGCACTTGTGTTATCACACGTGATAGCCATATGCTCAATAACTATATTATAATCTATAAGTTGTTACTTCATCCAAAAAAATTATACGCAATACAAATCAGCAGCCACATGTTTTGTTTTAATAGTAGAAAGAGCTATTAAATTATGTTTCTTATTATTGTAAGACACTAATGAATGACCTATTATGTGACATGTGTCTAAAGTGTTATTTCTATCTAAGGTACATCCATTAAAATTAACATTAGAGTATATGCTAAAAGGCCAAATGAAATCTCTTAGGTTACCATAATCCTAAATTTAGTGTATCATTCAAGTATTTAAAAATGTGTTTGACTGCATATAAGTGAGACTCTTTAAGCTTAGCTTGATATCTAGCCATAAACACAAAATATAATATCAGGTCTAGAAGTAGTTAGATATAAAAGGCTCTTAATCACACCTCTAAAGAATGTTTGATCTACTGTCTTACCTTTTTCATTCAAGTCAAATTTCCTATTTTTGTTCATAGGAGTGTTGTAAGACTTGTTTGTGTCCATACTAAGTCCCTTTAGGAGTTTTTTTTTTATTGTACTTGGCTTAGTTGATTAAGCTTCCTTTTATTTAATTTGAAGCTCAAGGAAGAATTTGAATTTTTTCATCATGCTCATCACAAATTCACTCTTCATAAGCAAACATTAGTAGAAAAATCTTCACATAAGTAAACATTAGTAGCACTAAATATAATATTATTAATATATATTTAGGCAATTAAGTTATATTGACCATGCCTTAAGGGGAAAAAGTAGTGTTAACTAAACCTTTTGAAAAGTCTAATCTGAAAAAAATTACTCAACTTCTCGCACCAAGCTCTAGGAGCTTGCTTCAAGTCATGTAGGTACTACAAGAAATTCTATTTATTATAATAAAAACTTCTATGATAACACAATATGTGATCTTATAATAGCAAAATTAAAATTTTTTTTATGAAAATTGATTAATTTATGAAAAATTGACAAAATTTTTTGTTATAATAAACAAATATAAAGGAAATATAATAAGAAAAATTTTTCATACCAATACTTTATCAAAAACTCAGGGTATCAATTTTTTGGTACCTACCAAATCGTAAATAATGAAAGACTAATTTTGTCACAATAGCACATTATTATTATATTTAATTAATCAATAACTTATTACATAATATATAAGAATAAAAACACACTAAATTTTAGTAATAAAATATTTTCATTAAAACTTTGACACTAAAAATAAATTATATATAATGAAAAATAATTTTAACATAGTAATACTTTGTCACTATATTTAATTATTAAGATATTATTATAAAAAAAAAATTTTTGTCATAGTAAATAATTTTTTTTATTTCAAATAACATGTCATAACAAATGAAAATATATAGAGATGCTAAATTTTCATATATCAATTTCATCTTTTAAGATTAATTAAATAATAAATTAGGTATATAAAATTGACATAATAAATTATACATTATTTTAAAAAAACTAAATAGTATATGCATATCTATTAAATTCATGAATATTAAATTAATTTTTTCTAATCAAGAAATAAGTTTATTAATACTCTTGCTATTAGAGGGTGATGTTTTGAATTTTATTAAACTTTAAATTGTAAACTGAAGAATGTTATATTTCATCTTTGATTTTATAATTGAATATATTGTAAGTATTTTGAGTGTGAAAAAATAACCTAATATTTTATATTTTTATTTTACTGCCTTTTTTAAGAATTTTATTTTGAATTATAATTCTTGACTACGTGGAAATTAATAAGCACCCTAAGGATTATGGTGTAATGAAATTAAATAGTTCAAAATGTGCATTATAATGATCAATTGATTTTCAAAATGATATGAATAACCATATTTCAGAATTTCGTCACAATTAAACATGCTAATTATGGAGAAATCTAAAAATGAATGACTAGTGTATGTGGCGAAGGTTATAAGGTCAAGTCAAAAGTGAACGTATGATAAGACAATATATATTGCCTTAAAATAAATTTGCATTATGATAAATTTATTTGCCATAAAAAGAATTTTGTCACTATAAGAATCCTTTTTCAACCAATAAAATTAATTGAAATAAAATAATTTTATCTTATGATAAATATATCTATCACTAAAGTTATATGCTATTATATCAAAATATAATTCTTATCACAATATAAATATTAAGGGATGATTCTTTTGACAAATATAATGACTACAATATGTTTACAATGACGAAAGTATTAGGATAAATTATTTTATAATATATTTCTTATAATAAGGGCTTTCGTGAGTTTGAAAATATCATTTGAAAATCCATGGCTTTCAAAATTAAGAGGTTGTTTCATATAAATTTTATCCTCATTTCTAAATTTCATATAAATTTAGAAAAACATTTTTTACCTTCAATTGAAATAACTTGAAATTCATAAAAGGATGTAAACGCAAGCAAGATACTACTTGCTTCTAACCTTGTAACTGGAGCAAAAATTTCATCATAATCTATGTCTTCCTTTTGGGTATAACCCTTAGCTACTAACCTAGCCTTGTTCCTTATAACAGCTTCAAGCTCATCAAGCCTGTTTCTAAACATCCATTTTGTTCCAAATAATTGAGTAGTTTTTGGTCTTGTAACTAAGATTTATACCTTATTCTTTGAGCTTTTATAATATAATAAGAACCTAATTTTCATTAATGATCTTATCTATGGTCTTCGGCTCAATAAGAGAAATAAAAGTAAGATTATTGCATATTGATAGCTTTAATCCACTAGCATAGTCTTAGTCATCTCTTGAAGATTTCTATTTATCTCTCAACCATACTATTTTGTTGAGGAGTCTTAAGAGTTGAAAAAGTATGAGAAATATTTTTTAACTATAAAAATTTTGAACTTAGCATTTTCAAATTCTTTACCATGATCTCACTTCTAATAGCAAAAATTTTCAAATCCTTTCCATTTTAAACTCTTTTTCCAAAAGATTTAAAAAGATCAACTCCATGCTCTCATGTCTAAGTCTTTTATGCCAAGTCTAACTTCATCAACTATAGTCACTAAACACTTGACATCTTTGTTAGTCACACAATTTAAATCAACATAAATATTTTGACTCTTCTAGCAATAAAAGTAGTTTATTATCATTCATTCTAGACACAAAGCATGCTTAAGGTTCAAATATAACTCTTAATCTTTATCATAAAATTGACTTACATTTAAAAGGTTATCTTTGAGATTATTAACCAATAGATCTTTGTCAAGAATAAGAGTCAACATTCTTACCAAATCTACCGATATACATAATTTTTGTTTTTTCATTATCACCAAAATAAATATTTTCGAGTCCTTAAATTTTATCAAATTTGGAGAAAAACTTCACATCACCTATCATGTGCTTTGAGCAAACTGCTATCTATATATCACTTCTCTTTTTTACTTTTAGTTGCAAACACACAGATAAGATAAAAATCAATTAGTTTTAGGTATTTAAATTATCTTGGATCCTTATGGATTAGTCTTTGCCATATGCTCATCATGCCTTTTAGTGTGGTAATGATATGTAATATGATAATACACAACACAATAGTAACAATCCTAATTAAAATAAGCACATAGGTTTATCCTAGGTGTTGTTTGCATAAATTGTTTCCTAGTGATATGCCTTTTTAAATGTTATGTCTAGGTGCAAATTTCCTAAGAGTGTAAGCATGAGATGCATAGCCTCTATATATTTGGATATGACCATTGATTTGAGCAATGGAAAGAGTAGAAGAAGATGATATATTATATCCCAACCTAAACTTAATGCTTGGACTCCTCTGAACTTTAAGAATGGAGTCAAGTTGCTCTTTTTCCTTAGAGAATTTAAAGAGATTCTCTTATCTTTATCTTTCTAGGATTCAACCTCTTTGCGAAAGAATCAATATGCTTAAGAAAATCTTTTAAGGACTTGTTCTCCTTTTTAAGAGATGAAGATGAAAATCTTAAAGAGTTGTGGTTCTTAGTGAGCTTTGGAATGATATCTTATAATTTTTCCTTAATGTAAGAGTTAAAAGGATTTCCTTTGTTCATCACCACTTTTACTTCCACTTTTTGAATCACTTGAGAATGCAGAATGTTTATATTCTAATGCCATGAAACAAAGGTTAGCCACTTCCTTTTCATCTTCTGAGCTTTCAGTGCATTAGAATCATCTTAAGTTGCTTTAAGCACTTCTTTTCCTTTCTTAGAGTAGTGCTTCTTGCAAAGTTATTTATGCTACTTTAGCTTTGGACAATATATTTTAATATATGCCTTTTCATTGTGTCTATAGCAGATTATTTAGTTTCTTAAAATATTCTCTTATGTTATTTCCTTTCCTCTCCTTTCTTATTAGTGAGCAACCTTCTTACTTGATTTGAGATGAGGGCTAGTTGATCATCCTCGTTGTTATCATCAGTATCACTAAAAGAAGTTAGTGAAGGAATAAATGAAATTATAATACATCCCTTTTTAACCTTTAAGGCTAAGTGTTCCTTTCTTTAACATTCATCGCTAGTTAATTTCTCCAATATGATTTCATATGTAAGGAGTTTGCTCATAAGCTCATCCAATGAAAGATCCTCCAACTTGTTAGCCTTTTTTTAGCTCTATTTTCTTAGCTTCTCACTTGTCTGTAAGTAGTATCCCAAGTATCTTAGCCATCATCTTTTCATTTGAGTAAGAATTTCTCAAATTCTTTTTGTGTCCCTACTATATCAATGAACCTATGATGGACTCATGAGGTTGAAATATAAATATTTCATACTTATAAGTATGCATTTGTAATTCTTTTTTCTTTTTCACTTCATTTGTTCCTTTATGTTAAGTTTGGAGTATGTCTCAATTTTTTTACTAATGTGCACATTTGAAGTTTAGCATATTGAGATTTATTGATTGCAAAGAGTAAGCCATGCATGACTCTTCTACTCTTTAGATTGGCCTTCTTTTCTTCTTGTGTTTGCTCATTCTTTAGCTTAGGCATTATGACTTTAACCATCTCTATTTGTATTTCTCTTTTTTCTTACACTATATCCCTAAGGTTTACAGTTTTACTATCAAAGAAGATTTTCATTATTTGTTTTAATACCATATTCATCACTTTTGAAAAAGAAAAACTTATAGATTAAGTATGATTCTTTCTAACTTGCCATTTGCTTTATTCTTTGTAATAAAGCTTGATCAAAAGATATTTGTTCTAATACCACTTAATATCCCAATAAGTCCTAAAAAAGGAGCGATAAAAATGGAAAGTTATTAAAAATTGATGAACTTAGTATGTCAAGGCAAACACACAAAGGGAATTACAAATTTTATATGGGCTTGGCATAACCTTAGCCTACGCCCTATCTTTTAGTCACAACTAAGGAGTTCACTAATTCAAGTAACTTAATAGATGTTACTCAAACTTATTCAAATAAAGCCATAAGTGTTTCTCAAAACTACGTAAGATAGATTTACCAAGCACTATTAAGCCTTTCCTAAGATAGATTTGTAAGCACTGTGTTGTGTGTGTAACCTTTGTAAATGTATAAATCGCTTAAGTAATACAATGATAAGTAGATATCGTTCCCGTGAGGACTGTTTTACACTAGTACCAATAAAGTCTTAATTTTTCTATTATCTAGCAATTGAAATAATAGGAGAATAATCAACAAAAACTAAAATTATAAAAATAATTAAATAAAACTAAAATTAAATGAAAATAAACTTTACATAATAATGATTTATAGAGAATTTGGGTACACCACAATACCATTTCATAAATATATCAAGAGAATTGTTTCAATTGAGATTGAGTTGTGCTTGAAGATAGATTTTTCTAATTTACATAATAATCTCTCTTAAGCAAAATTAAGTCTGTTATTACTAAAATTATGCCTACTCTAGTGATCACAAACTTTCATAACAATGCATTAGGCTTCATGAATAATCATTGAATATCTTTAGAAGTCAACCCTACTCTCATGGTGTAGTTTAGTATGTTAGGACTAACCCCAGACTTCCACTCTTGCTCAATCATCTAGAATCTCAAACATTGCACCTATGCAACCGTTTATACATACAAGATCAATTACACTTAAACATGTTAAATCAAGACACCCAACACAATTGAAGCTAAAATTATTTCATAGATTCATGAAATAAATATTAGGCTTTCATCCTAATCCTTAGAATTGAAGAATTAGTTCATTCTAAAAGAAGAAAAAGAAACAAAGAAGAAAGAATCCATTAAATTGAATAGAAGAATTTTCAAAGTCTTGTTATATAAAAATAATGAAAACCCTAAGAAAAGATGCCTCAAATCTTCACAAAATCTTATTTTTATTCGGTGTAGATGTAGATCCACTTTTCTCTATTAAGAATACACTTTTTTTTTGCTATGGAATCTCTATCCAACAGCCTATGGACCATGCAACAGCCCATGCACTTAACTGATTATACGATTCTACTCCACTGACTGGTCAACTTTGCATCTTTGCATGGTCCAACGTATGGGCCATACAATATCTCATGCAACATTGCTAGAAAACTACAATTTAACTCATTTTTTGAGAATTTCCAATGCAAACATAAAAGAGACAAAAAATTAACTTATTCCAAAATAAAAACACAATAAAAATAAGAAAACTCTTAATTTCTAATCTAAAATATATGTCAAAATAACTCATATCACACTGTCTTAAGCCTTTCACAAATCCTCTTTAAAGGTTTTGTTACCTAACCTAGTAATGATCCTTATATACAAGAATATAAATATTGCACAAGGGAGAATCATTAGCTAATTTGCTCTCAACCTACCCAATATAAGATTAAACTATAAATGAAATGTTTGAAAAAGAAGAAGATGAAGAGAAAGTAGATGATAACATGATTGATACACTATTTGTAAGCTTTTTTTTAACCTCTTCGCATATGAGAAACTGTACTTATATAACATTTGTTGAAAAACTAGTTAATACTCATAGATTTTCTAAATTTGAGGCTGTCAAAAACTAGTTGTTTAATTATGAAAAAACCTATTTACTTACATGAATGAGACCATTTTTAGGTAAAATTAAGCTATTTTAACTGTCTTCAAGATTAAATAAGGTTAGTTTATATCACACGAAGCTGTTTTGTCAGTTATGCTAGCTTAATTTGAATTTTCACTAATTGCATAAGATTGTTCCATATTTTAGCTAACATGTTGCAAGGTTAGACTTCCTATTCTTGATATTTTCAAATTCTTACTTTACAAATGGGGTCATTCATGTGACTTTTCTAGTTAGATTTAGTTTGTTCAAACATTTTAGGCTGAAAACCATTATTTACTGCACTCAGGCTATTTTTAGAGCTTTAAGGTCCTTCTATTTAACTATACAAGAGCTTCAATTTTAGGCATGTGAATGGAGTCATTCAAGTACGTCATTCTTGATTCTTTAGTCAAACTTTTTATGTGAAAAACTTGAGTATTTTTTATAGTTAAGGGTTGGCTTCTTAGTGTGTTCAAATTTAAGTGATATCTAAGTTTGACATAAGGATGCATAGGATCATTTCAACAAACCATTCAACACTTATTTAGTTCATTCCAACTTTTTGTGTGAGGAAAACTAAAATTTGTTCATGGTGTATAAGCCTATTCCATTTGTATGTAAGGCTGATGCAACTTCACTAGGTTGCACAAGTTGTTCATATGCTTGGACAACTTAGCCCATTCAAGCTTTTTATCTGAAATCTTACGTTTTTGTTCATAGTGAATGGGCCTATTGTAATGTGCATGAGACCGCCAAAATATCTTTAAGACTTTATTATAGGTTGTCCTTATTAAGAAGATAGATGAATTTTTATTTTAAGAAAGTGATAAGGAGTTATTCGTATCTTCGTAAATTAAGTTGGATAAGTGTGAGCGGGGGCTTTATTGCTCCACACTCGATGAACAATTACTACGAGACAATACAGTGAAGTACCTCATTAAATAAGGATCTCGCGACTATATCACTATATATGGGCATTAGGCCCAGGATACACGAGACAACACATTGGTGAAACTTAGAAAAAATCATAGTTGTCATCCAGTGTGATTGGGACTAATTGGATAACAATAGGATTCCTGTGTAGGATACCCAAGTCGTCCGCCCTTCAGAGTTGAGTTCAGAAGTTGGGTATGACCCGAGGAAGGTATTAGGTACCTCGAGCTACCAGGACATTAATCCAGCTTTCACTCAATTGTCCGTGATTTTTATAAATTATCTATATTAATTATTTATTATTTTAATTGTTATCAATTTTACACTTGCAATTAATATAGGTACCATAAGACAAATAATAAACGTACTGAAGATATATATGCAGTTGTAATAAAAGAATTAATTGATTTTATAGGCCAAGTGAGAGTGAGGATTTCTAAATACATCTAAAATAAAAAAAATAAAAATAAAGGAATGAATAAGACATAGTAAGTGTATCCGACAACACAATGGTCAGACTCTAGATGTCATGATTACACAAAAGAGTAAAAAATAATAAAAAACAATAATAGAAATAACAACATTCATCGAAATAAAGAATAATTAACTAACTGATTAAAAGAACAATTAAAAATAACATACCAAAATGCAACATGAAAATGACCACAATATATATTAAAACGCAACACCAAAAATACAATAATATATATTAACAGTAGCGAAACATTTGATTAATTTACTGAAAAATATTCAACCATGACATATTAAAAATACCATAATGGAAATACAATAATAATTTAAATTAAAAATATGACAATATCTAACTAATTCATCAAAAAATATTCAGCCACAACATATAAAAAATACCACACCAAAAATACAATAATATGCATTAAAAATAAGGAAATATTTAACGAATTCATAGAAAAATATTTAACCACAAGATATCAAAAATACCACACCAAAAATACAATAAAATATATTAAAAATACGAAAATATTTAACTAATACATTAAAAATATTTGACCACAACATATCAAAAATATCACACCAAAAATATAATAATATGTATTAAAAAATACATAAACATTTAACTAATTCACTAAAAAATATTTAACCATAACATATCAAAAATACCACACCAAAAACACAATAATATATATTAAAAATATGGAAATATTTAACTAATTCACCAAAAATATTCAACCACAATATATCAAAAATACCACACCAAAAACACAATAATATATATTACAAATATAAAATGTTTAACTAATTCACCGAAAAATATTCAACCACAACATATCAAAAATACCGCACCAAAAATATAATAATATATATTAACGCTAATATATTAAATTAACTACCACACAAGCATAACCATAATATATCAAAATGAGAATAAAAAAAATAATATTATGCATTGAGTAAATATTAAATGAAAATAAATAAAAATTTTCTTTTTCTTTTTTCTTTTTTTTCTTTTTTCATTTCTCTTTTTATATAGACTTGAATATATACTCGGACCTCCACAAATTTTATATTTTAGGTTCAAGGAAAATTTAAAAAAGGAAGAAATAAAAAATTCTACCTACTCCCTATACTTGGGTTATCATACATATTTCTTAGTTACAATTTGGGTTGACTTTCATCATTGGATCAAAATTTTCTAAGGCACAAAATGTGGTGTCTACAGTTTGCCCCCTGCTTTGATGCAATCTGAATGAATGGATGATGAATGAGAAATGCAACAAAGCATAAAGAAAATACTATACAGATTTACCCCGGATGTCTCTGATTTGTTCTAACAGTCTCCTCAAAGCACATACCGGGACTTATATTGAGATCTTTTTACAACAGAATGAAATGTGTGCATTTCACCTTTCTCATAGCTATCAGAGTTTTTATTGAGATATCTTTACAGTAGAATAATCTCCAATGTGCTACATCTTCCTTGGCAGTTTCGTCATCACCAAAGCTTCTACTGATGTCTCTTTACATTAGGATTTGGCCTCTGATGGACTTTATCCTCCTCGGCAGCTTTGTTGTTACCAAGGCTTTTACTGAGGTCTCTTTGCAGTAGGATTTAAATTTGGATGGACTTTGTCCTCTTTTGCAATTTCGTTGTCACCAAGACTTCTACTGAAGTCTCTTTACAATAGGATTTGACTTCTGATTGACTTCATCCTCCTCAGTAGCTTCGTTGTCACCAAGGCTTCTACTGAGGTCTTTTTATAGTAAGATTTGAATTTTGATGGACTTCGTCCTTCGCTATCACCAAAGATTCTATTGAGGTCTCTTTATAATAGAATTTGAACTCTGACGGACTTTGTCCTCCCCGACAACTTCGCTATTACTAAGATTTCTACTGAAGTCTTTTTACAATAAGATCATATTTCAAAATTCATTTATGTTTTTTTCTTTTTTTAATTTCTTTTTTGTTTTTTTATTTGTGCTCTAACTTTTGTCTGAGTTGCCCTTTCAAGTTTTTAACTTAGCGAGCCCTTTTTTTTCTTCTCACATTTTTCCTTTTTTTTTTTTTTTTTTCTATTTTCCTTCTTTTCTCTCTTTTGTGCTCTAACTTTTGCCTGAGTCACCCCTTTAGGTTTTCAACTTAGTGAGCCCTCTCTTCTTTTTTTTTCATTGTAGGTTTTACCTATTGGGATCGATTTTGGTAAAGTATCACTTCATGTCACCTTTCCTTTTTGTCCTAGCCTCGTCATCATCGAAATTTCATCAAATGTCAAGGTCAACTCAACTCGATGGGCTTTTGACCTTGGCAATTTTCGTTTTGTTGCAAATCTATTACTTTGATGGTGCTCTTCTTATCGACAATCTTTTATTTGCACACATTCTGGCTTTTGGGCTACTGATCCTTTCATCCTTTCTTGTCTTATTGTTGTAACTTTCTTCGTTATCTTGGATTCAATTTTACATTCTTTTCTCTGCCTTTTCTTTTTCTCTCTTTTTCACATTCTTCCTTCCTCTTTTTTTTTTTCTTTTTCTCTCATTGTCTTTTCTTTCTTCTCTTTTTTCCTTCTCTTTTTTTTTCTCTCTCACTTTTATTTTTTTCTTTTCATTCCATCTTTTTCTTCTTATTTTTTATTTTTATATTTTCATTTCTTTGACCTCTTCTCTTCTCTCTTTTTTTCTTCTTCTTTTTTTTTTTTTTTGATTTCTATGATGTTTTATGCATCTTACCTTTTCTTTGCACTAGAGGCTCGTGTGATGTCTGCGTCATTGATGGGGTAGCAAGAGTTCTAATCCTTATCTTTGGCTCATTTTTCTCTGTCACAACAAAACCTGTAAATGTAACCAACATTAGTTCTTTAGCATCCAATTGGTTTTATAGGTTACTTGTTTTTCACATCCTTGCATCATTGCAAGTGAGTCGAAGCACAATGAAGAACTCATGGAGGATGCCAAGGTCGATACACAATGATGCATCATACTCTTGAAGAATATTATACTACAAGGGAGACTAAGTAACAAAAATGAATATTTATGCATGACATGAAATATAAGTCCCTAGTCCTAAACTGTCTTTATCCATTATGTTGCAAAAGTGGGCTGCCAAGTTAGGGAGCAGATTTGAAGAAGGTCAGCATCAAGGAGCTCATTTTTTCCTTACCATGGGTCTTTCATGCAAGAACACTTCCACACACATATGTCTCTTTTCTTTTATCTATCTTACATTTAGAATTGATCATTGCAACACATCAAACTTCTTTCCTCTCTTTTATACACCTCATTCACCACTTGTCACGCTTATAGGAAAAATTATTGTAATGTGTCAGCTTCTTGTACTCCTTCTTGTATACCTCATCAACCACTTGTCTCACATGCATAAATAATTATTGCGACACATCAACTTATCTTCTCTTTCCTATACACCTTATCCACCACTCGTCTCACATGCATAAACAATTATTGTGATGTGTCACCTTCTCTTCTTTTTCCTATACACCTTATCTGCCACTTGTCTCACAGGCATACACAATTATTGTGGTATGTCAACTCCTTTTCTCTTTTCTGTACATCTCATCCGTTGTTTGTCTTATATGCATAAACATTTATTGTGGCATGTTAACTCCTCTTCTCTTTCTTATACACTTATTCGCCATTTGTCTCACATGCATAAATAATTATTGTGACATGTCAATTTCTCTTCTTTTTCCTAAAGACCTCATCCGCCACTTGGCTCACATACATAACTAATTATTGCGATATGTCAACTTCTTTTCTCTTTCTTATACACCTCATCCGCCATTTGCCTCACATGCATAAGTAACTATTTTAATGTGTCATTTTTTTTCCTTCTTTATAATAATCCTTTACCCATTTTGTGATTCTTATATCACCACGACAAACTCCCAACTACAACCAAAAGATCTCTTATCACTCAGTGCTCTCTGATACTTTACCATGGTCGAAGCGACCTAGAGGCGTATCAGATGGCTCCTCAGGACCATTTTTGAACATAATTGTCAACCATTAGTTGGCCTAGTTTAAGAGGCCTGAAGTACTTTGCCAATATCCCTCTTGATTTCTTATTACTCAAAGGTGTTTTGTTGTTCAAGGATCTTAATGACCATGTTTATCATTTCTCAAAGGAGGAGTTATGCCCTCTTTATAAGGAATTCAGTGTGATATTAAGGTAACTACTACTATTGTTGATCGGCCAACCATGCCTGTGAATTGAATAATCAGTCTTCAAAAAAATGAGGTCTTTATTCGACATGATCGTAAGGATGTTAAATTTGTTACAAGTGATAAAAAGATCCTAATGGAAAATTTGATTAAAGTCTGTGAAAAAAAAGACAAACCCACTTCTCTATAGTGTAGGATACTAAGTTGTTGCTTATTATCACAATTCCTACTAGTGACTGAGATCTGCCAGGTGGATTTTTAACTACTTCAGGTGATAGTGGAGATAGAGGAAGGGAAAACACATATTCCCATGATTCTAGCTGAGACTATGATTGGATCATGTTCAGAGAGGAAAAAGTGTTGGGTTCACAAAGAGTCTTAGTCAGATAACTCTTTCCTTTCTTTCTTTTTCTCAAAATTCACCATTCTCATTTTCTCCATTTTATGTAGATGTGGCAGCAAGAAAAGCTATGTCTGTTAGCCCCTCCAAGTATAAGTCCTTCCAGATATGAGTCTTATCATTACCATTCCTATAAAATTACATACCTTGATAATGTTACCAATGAATATTCATGGTTGGACTGGTTCACAAACGTGGCTAATTCTAACATCAGATGGATGAGTCCTTAGTGAAGGTTGACTCACATTACCTTGCAAACATATACAACCGAAGTTGCTTTCCCAAGCCTCCATCTATCATCGTACTACTTTTTGAATCGCATGTGCCATCATTACGACATAGAATAAAAGACTTTAGACTTTTTGCCACAATTTGGTGGTGGCCTAATCTCTCGGTGATTTTTAGATAAAGTTTGGAGTACATGACCACAATAGTGTATCTACACCATCAAAGGTCCTTATGCCAATACCATAATCAATTAGAACTATAAAAAGTGGGTCCGAATCCATGACGAAATTCGTATCGTATTAAAAGATATATTGTTGCTTGCAAAGTTTCACCAGTATGCTATGCACAGGAAGAGAGGAGAAGGAAGTTCCTAACGTGGACTTGATGCTGAAGATTAAGCTTAATATAGTTGATTTTTGCTTGTGACATATGCCACATGTTTGTTATAACATAGTGAATAGTGACCTTTGTTGTGTTAGTATGAAGCTTGAATATGATGTACTGGTTGGGTCTTTTATGTCATAGATGTGTTTATTATTTGCTTATTATTCAATAAAAAAGTAGATTATTGTTTGGATGAATCTTTCAATAATTTCATTTATCATATTTAGCATCTAGTTGATAACAACATGAATCAAAAGATCCTATGTCTCACTTCGCCACAAAAAAAAAATTACATAATATTTTTTTAGGCGATCTAGATTGATCAGTTAACAAACTCATTACCCTCCATATCAGATAGCTTTGCTGCACCCCAAGATAAAATGTTCTTTACTAAGAATGGTGCTTCCTAATTTGGTCTAAAATTTTCCATTAGATCAAATAGTTATGGTCTCAAAACTTTTAAAACCAAGTCCCTAACACTAATTTTTTTAGGCTTAACTATCTTATTGTAGGCCCACATGATTTTTTTAATATAACTGTAAATGATACAAAGCCCTCAACCTTTTCTCTTCTAGTAAGGCTAATCTATTTCAAGCCTATTAACACTTGGAAATCTTTGACTCCAATACCACTTGGAGGGACTAAACTTCAACTTCTATCGGGAATATGGCCTTTGTGTCATAAACTAGAGAGTAAGGAGTCACCCCAATTGATGTCCTGGCAGTGGTCAGATACCCTCACATGGAAAATAGCAACTTATCAGACCAATCTCTATATGTTTCCACCATCTTGGCCAAGATGCTTTTAATATTTTTGTTGGTTACCTCCACTATGCCATTAGCATGTGGTCTATAAAGGGAAGACTTGTGATGGTAGATGTCATATTTCCATAGTAGATCCTGAATCTCTACTTGAAAGTGCACTCCAATATCCCTTACCACATGATTTGGAACTCCATACCAGCAAATGATGTTCTTCTCAATGAATTTGGTGACTTGTTTTGCCCTCAATTTTTCATAAGCTTATGCTTTAACCCACTTTGAGAAGTAGTCAATTACAACTACAATGTACTTCTAAATCTAGTTGCAGGTGGCTTAATTTCACTAATGATATTGATCCCCAAGTTGCAAGTGGCCACATAGAAGTCAATGTCTATAATTTAATTGAGGACAGATGATTAAGACTTTCATGCACTTGACATTTGTGACACTTCCTTACTAACACAATGCAATCTTTCTCCATTATGACCTAGATGTATCCTTGCTTGATTATCTTTTTGGCCAAAGCTAACTCGTTCATGTGGGGCCCATAGGCACTTGCATGTATTTCTCCTATAACTTGTTGTGTTTCTTTCTTTAATAGACATCTCAACTGCATACCATTAGACATCCTTTTCTACACATCTCCTTAAAAAATGGTGCACTGTAGAGCTACTCTCTTTATTATCTCTCAATCATTCTTTTTTACACCTTTAGGTTATTCTTGATTTTCTAGGTACCTCTATATGTTAGAATACCATGGTTTATCATCTTTTTCTATTTGCATCACATGTCCTCTAATGTAGCAAGAGTTTCTTAGACTTAATGATCACCACGATTTTAGAGGAACTTTGTTTGGCCTTTCCCAAATCGACACCAAAGTAGACAAAGCATCTACTAATTGATTTTCCTCCCTGGGTAGATCTATGAAAGCACATTTATTAAAACTTTGTCTCACCACCTTTAAATAATCCAGATATGGCTTCAACTTTTCCTTCTTTATATCCATTCCTCTGTGACTTGAGAGATGACTAGCATTTAATCCCCTTTAACTTTGACTTCTCTAACTCTCATTGCCATTAAGAGTTTCTAGCCCAAATAGACACGCCTCATATTCTACCATATTATTGATGACCTTAAAGTCAAATTTCCTAGCCATTGGGAACATTTCTCCTTTAGGCAATACAAAAATGACTCTAACACCTTATCTTTTATTATTGGTTGTACCGTCAAAGTACATCTACCATTCATGCACTTCTATTGCTTATAAGCCCTCATCTAGAAACTCTAATTCCTATGGGTCATCTTTTATAACTGGATGTTATGCTAAGAACTCAACAATTGCTCTTCCATTGATTACCTTTTTAATCACATAGATGATTTCAAATTTCAACAGTATAACCAACCATTGGGCTAGCTTGCCAACTAATAAAAGGACCTCATATAAATGCTTGAGAAGATCCATTCGTAATGCCACTTACACCTTACAGGATTGAAAGTAATGTCACACCTTCCTCATGGCTCAAACTATAGCCATACATGTCTTCTCAAATTGATAGTACTTTTCCTACTATAGGAGCAATTTCTTGCTCAAGTAATAAATGGCAAGTTCAACCACAGCCTCATCTTCCTAACCAAGCATGACACTAATTGATCTTCCCATAATAGTCAAATATAAGATCAAAGGCTTTCATGGTCTCGGTGGTTTCAGAATTGACAAGTGCATCAAATACTTTTTAACTTCATCAAAGGCTTTCTGGCACTGTTCATTCCAAATGATTGGTTGATTCTTCCTGTGTTACGTGAAAATTTGTTTACACATTATTATAAGCTTAGGAATGAACTTGCTAATATATTATAGCCTCCCAAGTACCCCCGGACTTCTTTCTCTATCTTTAGTGCTAGCATTTCCTTAATAGCCATTATTTTGTTAGGGTTGACCTTAATTCCCCGCGAACTAATAATGTGTCCCATCAGTTTTTTAGAAGTTACCCCAAATACACATTTCTTCGAGTTTAATTTGAGATTGTATTTTTCAACTCTCTGTATGAACTTCTTAAATGGTTCGAAATGATCTTCCCTAGTTTCTAATTTTACCATCATGTCATCGACGTATACTTCCACTTCTTTATGCATCAAATAATGAAACAAGGTTATAACCATTCTTTGATAAGTTGCTCCCATATTCTTCAACCTGAAAGGCATAACTCTGTTGCAATAAGTTTCCCATTCAGTGATGAAGGTTGTCTTTAACTTATCCATGATAGCCATCAAAATCTGATTATACCTAGAAAACCCATCCATAAAGGAATACATCATAGCAATTGCTACTTTATCCACCAACACGTTGATATGAGGTAGAGGAAAATCATCTTTGGTACATACCTTATTTAAGTCCCAATAATCGATGCAGACTCGAACTCATCAGTCTTTCTTTGGCATAGACACAATATTAGCCAACCATTTGGGATAGTTGACTACCTCTAGAAATTTAGCTGTGATTTGTTTAGATACTTCATCCTTCACCAATTGAGCCCATTATAGTCTAAGACGCTTTAATATCTACTTTACGAGTTTCACATGAGAGTGAGTTGGGATAGTACGCTTCACAATAATTCTATCTACCCTAGAAATGTTATCATAAGTCTAGGCAAACACCTTTTTGTACTTTGTTAATAACTCCACAAAATATCATTGTTCATCTAAGGTAATGCCTTTAGCAATGGCTAAATTTTGAGGGCTTTCTTTAATGCAAAGGTTAAAGGAATTTGTTTGAATAGAGTTAATGCGAAAGCTACTCATAAGATGTATAAGTCCATACACAGTTCCATCATGAGAGACATCACACAAGTAAGTAAATTTGAAATTCATTAACTTAAACTTGTTTAGAAATACATCATTGTCCTTAAATATCTCAAGAAACATAACATCAAGGACATCTTCAATAAAAAAAAAATATCCTCAATAGTGCTTTCAATTAAAGCTGCAAGATTAAAGAGGTCTATATTTGGTTCTATCTTTGATGTCTCCCCTTCCTCCAACTCAGGAGTAACTAAAACATTCGGTGTGCTCTCCTAAGTGACAATAATATTCTCCCCTTTTTTGTCAACTTTTTCATTGCTCAAAGTTTCTTGTTTCTCTTCCTTAGGCTTCAACTTCAATGAGGTTGCCCCGAAGTTGAACACATCAGCAAAGATCTCAAACCCCAGAATATAGTTCCCAGCAACAAGTATTGATTCAAGAGATCCATCATACTGAAACTTTCCATGCCCCTTGTGAAAGAAGTTTGACAATGCACTTTTACCCTCCTTCTTTGTTGGTGTCTCTCCTCTTACAGGATCATATCCCCAACCATGCCTTATTGTCTCTCCCTAAAATTCAAGAAATTCTGGTAGTCCATTTTTATTCTTTCCTAAACTAGTCCTTAGCAGAAAAAACATCCTTTTCATCATACAAGCCACATGAGGATCCATCTAGTCTTCATAAATTTCAGCTACCTAAAAACCCTGTAGATAAGGAATTGAGATGCTTAACGTAGCGATACTATCATTTGTTTAAGCACATATTGTTATACCCCATCTTCTATCGGGAACTTCACTTTTTGGTGCAAGGTCGATGGTACTTCTTTAAGTACATAAAACCAGGGCCTTCATAGCAGCATAGCAAAAGTCATCAGTATCATGAACTCTACCTCTAACTAAATAGGGTTTGGCTTCACCATTGTTTTGAAAATCTCAACCACAGACCTCTTGCTATCATCATAAGCTCAAATGATAACATTTAAAGCCTCCAAATCGAACACATCCATGCCAAACTTAGGTTGCACCTTTAATGGACAAACATTAATGCCTAGCCCGTCATACACCATTTCGTAACAAGCCTATTTTTCATTCATCTCCACCTTGATGAACAAAGCCTTGTTATGATTTTTGTCTTTGGATGGTAGATCAGCATCAATAAAGACAATCCCTTTTTTATCATCATTTATCAAGCAAGTCACATCCTGAGGTGATGCCACAATAAAGATGGTTAAATTAGAAAGTGCCTTAACCATTGCTTCTTTATGCTTTTTAGAGGAAGCTAACAAATCTCACATACTAATTTAGGTGAGCTTTGTTTAATTGTTTCACCATCACATACTTGTTCTCATCTTCTTTCCCCTTCCCCTTATCACTCTTTTTGGCCTTGTCTTTCTCTTTCTCTTTTTTTTTTTTTTCACTCTCCCTCTTATAGTATTTCCTACTTCGAGTAACCTCACTCGCTCTTTCCCCTTCAGTATCACTTACATCCTCTCAGACATCGACTTTAACTTTTTCCTCATCCTCAATGAAACTTTTCTACACATTCAACATTATTAGCCATAACTCCTCACCATCATTTTTCCTCTCATTTCTTCCCCTTTTTCGACTCTCCATTTCTCCCTCATTCACTTCCCTATTGAATGTCATAACAATTGTCTCATTCAAGCCTGAGTCAATCTTTAATAAATTTTGAGGTGGAAGGGACCCTATTGCAGCTAGGCAAAGGGTTCTTGTGTGTACCGGTTTAGCTTGCTTCAAGATTACTAATCTTATTTGATTCAATTAAATCATGAATCTCATGTCAAAGATGAATACATTGATCAGTGTGATGGCCATTGTCTGCTGAAAGGCACAACATGCATTAGGGTTATGACTCCTGCGAAGTGGATTTGGTCAAGGCTTAAGGCCTAAAGTATTCAGGGCCCTTTCTTTCTTCAATTTCTCAAAGGCTCTTGGCAAAGACAACCCCAGCTCAGAGAACTTTCGAGGTTGCCTCATAACATGCACATCGACAGTCTGCTATCCTTCTGACTGTGGCTGGTGACTACTTTGTCCTCCTTATACCCTTTTTTCATAATTTCACCGATTGTCTAACTCATCCTCCTCTACCTGTATACCTAAATCCAACACATCCTTAAAATTTTAAAAAGTCAAAAATCTGAGTCGATTGTTGATTGGGGGCAAGACACCCTTCACAACCATTTAGACTTGATCCCTTTCATTTGGTCAATTTTTCATTTGTCTCGCCAGTTCTTTCACCTCTTTAGATAATCAAAAAATGACTTATTAGGTTTTTGTTTACTAGCCTCCAGGTCATTCAGAGTCACATCCATCTACACATTATATGAGTAATGGCTTTTGAAAGTCTTGACCAACTCTTTTCAATTTTCTCAGACTATCTTTGACTAATCATGGTACCACTTCACTAGGCATCCTTTCAAGGATAATCAAAAGCATTTAATAATTAGTACAAGAGAAAGTCCAACATCCCTCATGGTTGTGACATGCTACTTCAAATGGATTGTGGGATCCTACGTCCCATTAAACAAGACTAAATCTGGCATTTTGAACTTCGATGGAAGTTCCACCCCATAAAAAAAAAAAAGTCCTCTAAGTCTTTCTCTTCACCCATCCCCTTAGCTCCTAATAGTTTTTAGAGTTTATCCATCCGTTTAGCCATCTTAGCCATTACATCCTAATCATCGGTAGAAACCCTAACGACCTTTTAAACCATCTATTCCTTAATTACCTTTTGCCATCATAGTCGTTCATATCATAAAATTCATTAATCATATATCTGTATGGTAGGTACTTGAGGTAGGGTAATTGGGTTTGGTTGGGAATGTGGTGTAGGTTGAGGTGATGGAATAGGTACTGTTTGGTTTTGTGGTATGGTGTCATCTTGTGGGATATTTTGAGTTAAAAAGGTGAACATATTTAGGTATGGAGGTGCTAGTGGTTCAAGATGAATTGGTGACTTCCCCTTGTCACTATTTTTTAAGAGATCAATCTTCCTCTTCACTATTCCAATCATTTCTCCCATCTTTCTCATTATTGATTTCATCATTTTCTGCATTTACCCCTTTATTCGGTTCAAAGTATCAGAATGTTCATTGACATCGCCCATGGTTGATATTGAGTTTTGCTTAAAGCTTGCCTCAAGAATCCTCCGAGTTAGCCTCTTCCCTTTTTGTCCCTATGTTAAAGATGGTTTAGGATCTATAATGAGTGGAACTTCGGTATCATATGAATGATAACACAAGGTAGTTAGGGCAGTTTATGTGTGTGGTACGTGTAATGAATGTAAAAATGCAACATAACTAATATGGACAAAATATAAAAATCAAAGACAATTATATGGAATCAACTTCTCTATCGCCAGTGGAGTCACTACTGTGAGCAAGCGCTCTATTGCTCTGTGCTCAATGAACAATTACTGCGAGGCAATACAATAGAGTACCTCATTAAATAAGGATCTTGCAATTATGCCAGTATATATAGGCATCGAGGCCCCAAGGGTATATGGGACAACATATTGGTGAAGATTGGAGATAATTAAAGTTGTCACCCAATGTGACTGAGACTAATTGGATAACAACTAGAATGTTGTGCAGAATACGTAACTCGTCACCCTTTTAGAGTTGGGTTTGGAAGTTGGTTACGACCCAAGGAAGGTGTTAGGCACCATGAGCCACCCAGACATTGGTCCAGCCTTCACTCAATTATAAATTATCCATATTAATTGTTTATTATTTTTATTGTTACCAATTTCGCACACACAATTAATATAGGTATCACAAGACAAATAATAACCATGATGCAAATATGTATGCAGTAGTAATAAAAGAATTAATTAATTTGTTAGACCAAGCAAGTGTGGTGGATTCACAAATACATCCAAAATAAAAATAAAAATAAGGTGATATGTGGAAGAGAAGATTAAATTCCCAAACTTGTATGCTTAATTGAATTCCTAAGGATCCTTTCAAGAATCAAGTTTAAAGAACTCTAAACCCCAATTAGACCTCTAGAAAACTTATTTCTAGCTATCTGAATTATAAAGATTTAAAAGTTGTCAATTCTCAACCTAAATTAACTAAAGCCAATTTAAGCCTAAAATTAACTAATTTTACAAAGTTATTAAAAAATCCACCTAACAAATTCACCAAGTTCTATCAAGAACTCAAGAAAGAGAACATATTCTTACACAACAATTAAGCCAAAAGAATAATCATCAATTTTTTTCATTGCTTGGCCAAATATGGCATATATATATGGCCTTATATACTTAAAACCCTAACTGCTAAAATAAAGAAGCAAAACCCTCAATTTCTAAGTGTAAATTCGGCCATAAGAGTTTTGGCCACCTAAGAACATGCTAAATAAGGTTTCCTAATAAATTAACAAAAGAATGCCTTGTGATTGGTCCATATGGTATTTTGACTTCACAAGGTAATATCTAAAGAAAATTTTTCTTTGTTGCTTACAAACATAAAAGACTAAAAAAGAAATCCTAATCCAAAAAGGAAAAGAAAAATTTGGCCAATAAGGAGTAATCCTAAAAAGAATAGGAAAATAATATTAACTAAGCAAATCTTAGTCATATCTTCGACTAGTGAGTTTAATTGTGAGCTTTATCTTCTTAAGAACACATTATGGACTCTTTAATCTTGCCTTGGCCAAATGCTTTTGCTTTGTTGTCTCCTTATGTTGAGCTCCATTAGGTCAAACTAATTACTTCATTTAAAGTCCAAGTTTCAAGCATCTTACAATTGCTCCACGTACTTTGGGCATTAAGTTGCATGCACCATCCTTGATTCTATTGGGCCTATTGGATTAGGCTTATTGGATTGGGCTTGTTTGCATTATAAGAAATGAACAAAGGAATAGTAAGTGTATCCTGCAACACATGGGTTAGTCTCCAGATGTCATGATTATACAAAAGAGTAAAAAAATAATTAAAAAACAATAATAGGAATAACACCAATATTCATCAAAATAAAGAATAATTAACTTATTAAAAGAACAATGAACAATAAACAATAACATACGAAAATGCAACACAAAAATGACAACAATATATACTAAAATGCAACACCAAAAATACAATAATATTAAAGGGTAGGGAAACATTTGATTAATTCATTGAAAAATATTCAACCACAACATATTAAAAATATCACACCGAAAATACAATAATATATATTAAAAAAGTACAAAAATATTTAACTAATTCACCAAAAAATATTCAACCACAACATATCAAAAATACCATACCGAAAATACAATAATATATTAAAAATATGAAATATCTAAATAATTCACTGAAAAATAAATAACCACAAAATATCAAAAATGCCACACCAAAAATACAAGAATATGTATTAAAAATACAAAAACATTTAACTAATTCACTGAAAAATATTTAATCACAATATATCAAAAATACCACACCAAAAATATAATAATATATATTAAAAATACAAAAATATTTAAGTAATTCACCCAAAAATATTCAACAACAACATAACAAAAATACCACACCAAAAATACAATAATATATATTAAAACTAATATATTAAATTAACTACCACACAAATAAAACCATAATATATCAAAATAAGAATAAAAATAATAATATTATGCATTGAGGAAATATTGAATGAAAATAAATATAAGGGCTCAGATGTTGTACTTTTTTGTCTGGTATATATTTTTTGGAATCTAAAAGAAATGTAATATTCTAATCCAAAAATAAGTGAATAACAGATCTAAACAATATCTAGACTTAAATCAAATGTGAAATATTTTCCCCCATATTTTTTTTATTTTTTCTCTCCTTTTTTTTTTGTTCTCTCGGACTATTTCCCTCTCTCTCTATTTTGATTTTATCCATGTGCAACGTCAACTACTGAATTAATGAGAGCCTCCTACCCATTCTCAAACATTTCCTATTTACAAAAAATGTGGAAGTAAGGGTTATGTCCCTTCCCTCCCACACGTGGCCCACATGTTAGTCTTTTTTTTAAAAAAAAATTTGACTTTTTTCATTTCTTTTTATTTTTTCCTTTTCTTTTTATTTCTTTTTTCATTTTTTTTATATAGACTTGAATATATATTCGGGCCTCCAAGATTTTTGGATTTTGGATTCTAAAAAAATTTTAAAAAGGAAGAAATAAAAAATTTTACCCACTCTCTATACTTGGGTCATCATACTCATTTCTTGGTTCTAATTTTGGTTGGCTATCATCATCGGGTCAAAATTCTTCGAGGCACAAAATATAGTCTCTATAATTTTTCTTTAACTTTAATTTGATGGGGGGGTGATGGAGGGTAAATGCTATTAAACTTTCTTATTTTGTCTAGAGTTGCTAAAGAAGTTTTGGCTATCCAATCATCCACAGTAGCCCCTAAATTTGTATTTAATATAAGAGAAAGAATCTTGGACCAATATAGGAGTTCTCACAACTGCTGAAGTTCTTATATACTGTCAAATTGGCTGAGAATAAACCTCTACAATTTAAAGAAATTATTAAAGAATTGAAGAAATTTGAGATATGGACCTTAATATTAGAATAAATAACTAAATATTTTTGTGTATCTAATTTTATTATTACACGTGTTATTATTGCATTTGAAAAAAGTTAATCAAGATTCAAAAGTGGTCAGTTTCATCATACCAAAATGAAATTGGATTGTTGACTGTCAAGATCTTTAACCCTAGTTATTCTTTATAAATCCATAAACCCTTCATTGAATTTTGTGTGTTATCATATGTTTACTACTTGTTAGAATTAGTTCACGTCTTTTATGCTTGCTTATTACCTATTATAAACATGAATAAAAGCATATTTATCCATGCCTAAATTTTACTTTTTGTTTTATAGGCATTGCCTAGCCTAGTTGCTTACTATGTTGAATGTTTATTGAGTTTGTCTAAGCCAAATGCTAAATGTTAAATGAGTTTGCCTAATGTTGAATCTTATTCTAATTGAAGAAATATTAGATAGGAGTTAATTTGCACTTGGCTACTTATACAGATAGATTTTATTTAATGTATGGATAATTAGATGTGATTAAAAATTAGATTCATTTATTTTATGTGTATTAATTTTGTGACAATAGGATAATTGAATCTTTTGTTTTTAGTTTGGCTCATTCATATTGACGGTCACTCAACTACGACTTAAGTACTATTTTAGTCATAACATAACTATTTTAATCATTATGATCATTCAACTTCAACTATTATTGCAATCAAGTCAAATAAGATAATTTTGGCCAAATTTTTTACTAAAGTTATCAAGATTTGACAATTTTTTAAATGGGAAATAAATTTTTGAAAACTTATTATTTAGCTACAAATAAAATGATACATTTTAATACCTTTTTAGCCATAACTTTATGAAATTTTAGCTAATTAAACTTGATTGCAATGTTAATAAAAATTAAATGACCACGTTATTGAAAATCATCCTTAGGTAATTATTCAATAACTATTTATTGAACTTTAAAGCTTAAAAGTTAAAACTGCGACTCTGAGAGGATTGAGGAGTATGTGATTGAGATATCATTTATTTTATGTATTAGATTATTCAACTTGGTGTGAAAGTGAAGAAAGTATGGAACTTTCAACTACTTTCCTTGTAGAAAAATCTATCTTTGCCCTTATGGTAGACTCAAAGTTTATAGGGAAAGGCACTTTTATAGAGGAAAAATGAGACTCATTACTAAAAGAGAATCAATCACAACTTCATAGGCTTAGGGGGTTGAGTCAATCAGAGCATAATCAAACTCCTAGTTATCTACTTATGGTAGTATGTATTTATGTTAGGGTTTGTTGGCCCTTGAACATTAAGAAGGGGGGATTGAATTGGTGAGAATTTAAAAATTTGGAGGGAAGATAAAGAATTTGGGAGATTGAAGGAGAGGGAGAAGGAAAGAACACATGATGTTTTTATAGTGGTTCGAGTGTTAAAGAACCCTACATCGACTCCCCAATTCTTCTCAATTGGGTGTTCTAGTAACTCAAAATGGTGTTTCCAAGCTCACACCAAACTTGTACAACGTGTTTAATGGCTCACACATAACCTTACAACTTATGTCTTAAGACTCACATAAAAACTTCACTCAAATGTTTTCACAAAGACTCACACTTAACCTAATATAAGAGTTTTGATAACTATACTAACTCTTAAACCCAATTACAATGGTATTTAATGTTTACACCCAATAATATTAACTCACATACAAAGAATGAAAGGTTAAGTAAATTTGCAAGAGTTTGGCTATAATCAATGATATTCTCTTGTATTCATGTCTGTTGGGTGGAGTATTTATAAGCAGTAGCCACCAAAGAGACGTTATAAAGAAACTATGCCTAAATCTCTGAGGCAAGCTAGATAGATTTTTCATTAAATACCTATTAAACTAGTTTCGCTGTTATGACTAGCATTTCGCATTCACGAATTTCCAATTTGCACTAGAAAGACTGAAATTACAGTGGAGAACTCCATTTGTATCTAACGGCTAGCCCACATAGCGTGTTATTATTGGTCTTCCAAGAAAAATAGTCGTTGCATTTATCCAACCAACCAAAAGTCATAGTCGCTAGGTTCTTCTTGGACTCGATAATGACTATGAATCCTTCTGTTTGGTAAGGTAAAAAATGCTTCAATGGGTTGCGGTCTCGATAGCTTTTTCACCCTCATGAATTTTGATTTTACTCCTTAACTTGTACTTTCCTTTGATTATATGTCATGCAATTTCTCATTATTTCTCTCCCCTTTGGCAAGATCAAAAAGAGAATAGAAGTTAAAAGTGAGTGAAAGTACATAAGTAACATGATTTGAAGAGAAATTTGGATATTAACTAGAAGAGCAATCACACATCAGAAAAAAACACATAAAGCATAAATTGCAAAAACTTTTATTTATGTAGATTAATAGAAATAGAAAGATATGGGATCACAAACTTAGGCCACGAAATAAACAAAGTGAATACAAGAAGAGAGAATATTACAAGCCTAGGAAAGAACACTAGAAAATTGAAGAGTTATCATCATCTCTAGAATCAACAATGTTTTCATCTGCACCTCCTTCTTATGCTTCATCCCCTTCTTCTGCCTCTTGATTTTCTTCTTCTTCCAGAGTATCCTCCCAATCTTCAAATTTAGGAAGGTGGCAAGGGGTAGCACCCACCTTCTCTTACAGATCCACCAAGTCACTATAGAGGTGGGAAAGTAAAAGAAATCTCCTTTTGATCATCCTTATGACTTTGTCTAATTTCTTATTTATTGAGGAGAGAGAGATGGCAGAGGACTTGATTTTAGGTTTAGGCATGGGAGATGGAATTGGTTGGGTACCCTCTTCTATCACAAGCTACTTCCTCTTTAAGGCTTTAAAGGTTTCAAGGTTTTTAGCCCCAAAAAAACCTAAGGTGTATAAGAGTCCAGGTGTATAGCCTTAGCATTGATGAGGTAGGGCAAGTTAAGAAAATTATGGGATGGCAAATATTTCTTTGTGCAGAATTTATCATTTTCCTCATTTAAGGTCCCCACATGCCTATAAATTGCTATGACATGAGAGGGTAGAAGGAATTGGCTCTTGGACTTAGTACTCATGTGAATTAATTGATCCATAAGGTATTGACCAGTTTGGATGGGTTTGCTTTTGGTTAAGCAAAATAGAAAGGTGAGGTCCTTTTAAAAGACCTTTTCATTCCTATCACCTCTGACATTTATAGAAAAGGTGATGATATGATGAAAGAGACAATTATACTTAGCGAAAGATGTTTTTAGGTCATGTTTTGTTTCAATGGAGATTTCAAACTAAAATTTAGAGTAGATGATATCAAGTGCAGAGATAATGAAAAGGATATCATCTTCCACTTAAAGGATAAAAAGGTTAGAGAGTTGTTCAAAGGTTATAAAGTAAGGGTCTTCAAAAAATTAACCCATATTGACCTATTTTGGATTCGGCTTTTCTACTCAATGTGACCATGTACATGGACTCCTAAACTATTTCTTCGAATTATGGTTCATCTTGGAAGATAAACTTGTTCTAGCCCATGTTGGATAAGAAAGCATGAATTTCATCCTTAATTACTAAGGATTCAAGGAGAAAAGTTGAGGGAATTTTGTTAGGTTGGATGATTTTAGTGGAGCTAGCTTTGCAATGGTCTTTCTCTTCTTTGGTGATCCTTTTAATCAAGTGAACGGTAGGAGGACCAGAGGATTAGGCTATGCCTTTTCTTTTCTTTACTCTAAAGAGCTTTTTATGTGTCATAAGAGAAGTTAGAAGATGGTAGTAGGTTTGAGACAAGAAAATGAAGATAGATAAAGAGAATGTGTAAAAGTGAAATAAAGGAGTGTTAAAGGGGTTAAATAGGTAAAAATATGATATAAAAATGGTAAAAAAATGGTCAAATTTACAATAAATGAGGGGGTGTCATCGGTTGATAGTCAAAGCAATTAATGCTTGACAGTTACTCTAATTCACGATCGCGAACCTCAAGTCACGATCGCTAATTACAAAATCTCTGAGTAATGGATAAGAATTCCTCGAAAATTGAAGAAGTCAACGGTCAAAATTTTTTACTTTTGAAAAAAATTTACAGTGGAGAATTAAGATCATGATAACAAATTTGACGTATGATACAGAGTTTGATAAGTACCTATAAATTATGACTGCGAAAGGAAAGTAGCGACTACAAATTAGGAGGCAAAAAAAAAGAAATAAGGAAGAGATAATAATTGTCCTTCCTAATTGTGATCCACATAATGTATTGATGATTAATTCTTTCAAATTGATATAGAGAAGCACATTTGTATAAGGAATTAAGACATCCAAAGTAGTAAAGTCCACTTCCATTTACTCAAAACAACAAACTAGATAAAGAACATCCCATAAGATTTGATTTTCACTCTAGGGAGCCTTCATCAAGCATTGCTAGCTCCCTTTTAATAAAGTTCAACATTTCTTCATCAAGGGGTTTAGTGAAAATATTCGCAAGTTGATGATTAGTATCAATAAACTCCAACACCACATCACCATTTTAGACATAATCTCTATGAAAGTGATGTCTAATGTCAATGTGTTTGCTCCTAAAGTGTTGGATGGGATTGCTTAAAGGATTTATTGCACTTGTGTTGTCGCAATTGATGGGAATGTAATCAACAACTTTGTCATAATCCTTTAGTTATTATTTCATCCAAAGAACTTAGGTGCAACAACAACCTACTGCTACATATTCTGCTTCAGTAGTGGATAGAGCAACCAAAACTTGCTTCTTACTAAAACAAGACACTAAGCATTCTCCTATAAATTGTTAAGTTCCAAAAATGTTTTTTCTATCTAGTAAGCTACCGGCATAATTCGCATCTGAATGTCCTAAAAGGCTAAAAGATAAATTCCTAGGATACCATAAACCTAAGTGCAATGTGCCATGTAAATAATTAAGAATCCTTTTAACAACATTAAAATGTGATTCTTTAGGACATGATTGAAACCTAGCACACATGTATACACTAAACATAATGTCAGGTTTAGAGGCAGTGAGATAGAGTAGAGAACCAATCATACTTTAGTATCTCTTTTCATCAACAGACTTACTCGATTCATCTTTATCTAGTTTGATGGTAGCACTCAATGGTGTCTTTGCTACTTTGCATCCTTCTATGCCAAATTTCTTGAGTATATCCTTTGTGTACTTGGCTTGGTTGGTGAATATGCCTTCTTTGGTTTACTTTATTTGTAGGCCAAGAAAGAACTTGAGCTCTCCCATCATACTCATCTCAAATTTATTAGTCATACACTTGGAAAAATCCTTACAAAGAGATTCATTAGTAGCACCAAATATAATATCATCAACATATATTTGTACAATGATTGTGTCTTGATTGTGCCTTTTGACAAACAAAGTAGTATCAACCTATCTTTTCTCAAAATCATTTTATAAAAAAAATGAACTAAGCCTTTCATACTAAGCTCTTGGAGCTTGTTTCAAACCATATAAGGCTCTAGCTACTTATAAATATGATTTGGAAAAATGTGAGATTTAAAACCAAAAGGTTGTTCAACATAAACTTCCTCCTCAATAAGACAATTTAAAAATGCACTTTTAACATTCATTTGAAAAAGTTTAAAGTTCATGTGACATGTATAAGCTAAGAGAATCCTAATGGCCTCTAATCTTGCTATGGGGGTATAGGTTTCATCATAATCAATGTCTTCCTTTTAGTTGTACCCCTTTGCAACCAATCTAGCCTTGTTTTTAGAAATGAAACATGCTCATCTAACTTATTCCTAAACACCTACTTGCATCCTATAATGAGGTGTTCTTACGCCTACGAACAAGTTTCCATACTTTGTTTCTCTCAAATTGGTTGAGTTCATCTTGCATGGGAATCACTCAACTTTCATCATCAAGAGCCTTATCAATTGATTTTGGCTCAAAATTGAGAGACAAATGTAAGATTATTGTCTAAAGTGTTGGACTAGGTTGTTCAAACCTAAGTCAAGACTCTCTTTTGATCTTGACAATATAGATTAAAAGGTTCTAATATCAATTTTGAGTGTTATTTTTATAGATATTTAGATAGAATCTCATTGAAAGTTGAATAGAAGTAAAAAAAAAAACTCCAAGTATGAAAATTTTTCTTCGAAATTAGCAACTGCGAATTTTGAAGTGATCGCGAATTTTGAAAAAAGAGTTGTTGAGATTCAAAAGTCACGACCGTGAATTTCAGTAGCGACCACAAATTTCAGAAAAAAACATCTACATGATTAGATAGATGATTTCAGGATGAAAATCACATCCGAAAAGAAAAATAGTGACAACGAATTTAAAGTAGCTACCACAAATTTTAAGATCTATTAGAAAGATTCAACGGCTAGTTTTTGAAGAGATCAATGGTTTCATACCATGTGAACTAGCCATTAGACACAGTTCAAAATTAGCGATCGCAAATTCAATCTCGACCGCGAATTTCATCTGACGAGCATTTAATGCAAGATATGTTTTGCACAACTTATAGATTTAGGCATAGTTTCTTTGTAACATCTCTTTGGTGGTTAGTGTCTATAAATATACCACCAAATAGATTTGAATGAAAGAGGGAAACCATTGATATGTGTTAAAACTCTTGCAAAGTTAATTCATAACTTTAATTTTTTATTTCTTTATACATAGTTTGGTATGAGCTTTAAACACCTTAGGTTTAGCTTTGAGAGTGAACCCTTGTATAGAAAACTCTTGTTTAGGTTTGAGAGTTAGCTTAGCTGTAAAACTCTTGTATAAGTTAAGTGTGAGACTTGGGAAAACACTTGTAAGGTTTAGTGCGAGCCTAAAACACTAGATTAAGTGTGAGCCTTGGGAAAACACTTATAAGGTTTGGTGTGAGCCTAAACACTAAGTTAAGTGTGAGCTTGTAAAATACTAGTGATTGAGTGAAACACCCAATTAATGAATTAAGGAGTGGATGTAGGGTTGGTTAATACCCAAACCACTATAAAACTCTTATGTTCATTCTTCTCCTACTCTTCCTCTAACCTTTCATTTCTGTGAGCATCCTTCATAATCAAAAGTTCAAATCTACCACCAATTTAACCCCCCCCCCTTCTTGGTGCACTAGGGCTAACATAAAGCATTAACTTGAGATCTAATACTTACACCTTTGGATGTATCACCAATAATTAAATCCTTTAGGTGATGTTTGGAGAATCTCCAATCCTTGGGAAGATCTTGATCTGAAATTTTTGCTTGTTGTGGTTGGAATTCCTTTTCTTCTTTTGATGACTTATCTTCATCAAGGTTTATAATAATTTCTCTTAAAGTTGACTCTAACTTTATTTTCTCAAAGTCACCTGCAAGATTATCAATAAGAGAACCTTTCCCAAGATTAAGTTTACTAGATTTATCAAATACAATGTTCATTAACTCCTCAACAACCATAGTACTTTTATTAAATACTTTATAGGTTTTACTAGAGGTGGAATATCCTAGAAAAATACCTTCATTTGTCTTAAAATCAAAAATTTCAAGGTTGTCCTTGGTATTTAAGATGTAGCATTTGCAATAAAAAAAGTTTAGGTATGACAACTTAAGCTTTCTACCATTCCAAAGCTCATAAGAAGTTTTATTGAGAATGGGTCTTTTGAAAACATGATTAGTAATGTAAAAAAAAGTATTGATGGCTTCAGCCTAAAAGTAACTAAGCAAGAAATACTCATTAAGCATGGTTCTAGCCATCTCAACTAGTGTTCTATTTTTCCTCTCTACAACACCATTTTGTTGTGGTGTTCTAGGAGTTGAAAAATTAAAAGAAGTCTAGTTTTCTAAACAATAAGATTCAAAACATTCATTTTAAAATTCCTTTCCATGGTCACTCTTTATAGAAGAAATGAAGTAACCCTTTTCATTTTGAACTTCTTTTGTAAAACTTTTAAAAGCATCGAAAGTGTCATGCTTATGAGCCAAAAAGGATATCTAAGTAAACCTAGAATAATCCTTAATTAGGACAAATGCATAATACCCTCCACCTAAACTAGCACTCCTAGTAGGTCCAACCAAGTCCATATGGATAAGTTGAAGAGGTCTAGATCTACTTACAACATTCTTTGCCTTGAATGAAGATAGATGTTGTTTTCCCATTTGGCATGGTCCACATATTTGGTATGAGTAGGGTTATTTCCCATACCATGACCATGATGATATGAGTGTGAGCATGTGCATGAATGCTTAGGAGTATATGAGAATTTTTTGTATATGTTAGGGTGAGCATGTTTCTTAGTGTAGATGTATGCATGGTTGGACCTTTTTGGCATAGGCTTTGAGCCTTAATGTGCCTTCCCTTTGCCCTTGGGCATTAGTGGCTCAATACTATAAGCACTTTTCCTCCTAACTACCTCAATACTAGATGCTTGAACTGATGAATCTCTAATGAAAGTAGTGAGAGGGTGAGTAGATGATGAGGAAGCTCCATTGAAGCCAAGACCATGTCTAACTAAAGGGGGTCTTTAAGATATAATTAATGTATTTAAAGCTTTTTTCCTTTTATGAAACTTAGAAATATAATTTCTAAACTCAATTACCTCTCTTTTTAAGGTGTCATTTTCCTTTCTTAAGGAATTTAGAGAAGATAAAGACTTTGTAAAACTTTATACAGATTTTTTGAGTTCTTCATTAGAAGTACTCAATTCACTTACAAGCTCATTTAATGAGTTAAACTCGTTTTCCAGTTTTGAGTATTTCTTTTTGTAAGTTTTCATTTATGACTTGAATTTATCGTGTCTCAAGGTAAGAACTTCCAAGAGCTCATCATCCACATCATCTAATGCAACATAATTTTCACAAGAACAGGGTGAAAACTTACCTCATTTAAAGAGTCATCTTGTGCACTGACAAATAGAATTGCCACTTCCTTATCTTCATCCTCCTCACTAGAGTTGTCATCCCAACTAGCTTTAAAGTTTTTCTTCTTTTCTTTGTCCTCTTTTTTCTTCTTTTTTAGCTTGGGGCAATAATACTTGATGTGGTCTTGCTTCCCACGCTCATAGCATATTACTTTATTCATCTTTTCTTTGAGGTTGGGAGATGCCTTTTTGAAGTTTCTTTTATCCTTTTCTTTATCCTCCTCACTAGAGCTGTCATTCTAAGTAGCTTTGAATCTTTTCTTATTTTCTTTGTCCCTTTTTTTCTTCTTTTTCAGCTTGGGGCAATCATACTTGATGTGGCCTTGCTTGCCACACTCATAACATGTTACTTCATTCATCCTTCCTTTGAGGTTGGGAGATTCCTTTTTGAAATTCCTTTTATCCTTTCTTCTTCTTATCAACTCCTTGCTTCTTACAGAAAGTATAACTAGCTCCTCATCTTCTTTTTCACTATCGTCATCACTTGAGACAACCTTTGCTTCTTTGTCTTTAGATGAGAATTGAGAGCTAAAGTCTTCTTCTCTATTTTATCATTCTTGTCCCCTTGCCCTCTCATCTCTTTATCTCCTCATCCTTTTTTAAGGCTAGTTCACGAGTGAGAAGCTTACCTATGAGGACATCTGTTTGTACTTTTTCAATTTCTAGATTTGACTCTTGTATGTTACATACCCTGGCACCAAACTTCTCAAGAGGTTTAAGTATTTTAGTGTTTACCTCATGATTAGTAAGTATTCTTCCAAATTTGTTCGTGTTTATGACAATGGATAGGAGTCTATTTATTATATCGGTGATGCTTTTGTTATCCTTCATCATGAATAACTCTCATTCTGTCACAAACATCTCTAATATGCCAAATTTCACCAAGGTTATGCCTTCATGGTAATTCTCCAAAGCTTTCCAAATTCCATGGTCGGTGAGGCAATATTGAACTTTTCATATTTCTTTCCTTGATAAGGACTAAGAAGGATTATCATTGCCCTTTTGTTTCTTCCATTTGATCCTTTATAACCTTCCACCCATTCTTACTTTGGGATTAACTATTCACTTCCATCAACCACCTTCATGGAAGGCTTTCATTCTTTTGCCATAATATCCCAAAGGTCCACCACATCAATATCCAAATATATCTCCATCTTATACTTCTAATGCGTATAATCGGATCCATCAAAGTATGGCTTAAGATAGTGTGGCTTCCTTCTTGTGTCATGTGTCTTTGCTCACTCAAATAAAAGTTTTACTGAGAACTTGGCTCTGATACCACTTAGCCCTTGAGCACCAAGAATAAGGGTTAAATTGGTAGGAATTTAAAATTTTGAAGGGAAGATAAAGAATTTGAGAGATTGAAAGAGAATGAGAAGGAAAGAACAAATAATGTTTTATAGTGGTTTTGGATTTAATGAACCCTACATACACTCCCTAATTTTTCACAATTGGGTGTTCTAAAAACTCAAAATGGTGGTTTCAAGCTCACACCAAACTTGTACAATGTGCTTTAATGGCTCACACACAACCTTACTACTTGTGTTTTAAGGCTCACACAAAAACCTCACTTAAGTGTTTTCACAAAGGCCCACACTTAACCTAATATAAGAGTTTTAACAACTACGCTAACTCTCAAATCCAATTACAATGGTGTTGTTTTGACAACGAGGCTAACTTTCAAACTTAATTACAATGGTGTTTAATGCTTACACCCAATAATATTAACTCATACATAAAGAATGAAAGGTTGAGAAGTAAAATTGTAAGAGTTTGGTTATAATCAATGATATTCTCTTGCATTCATATCTGTTTGGTGGAGTATTTATAGGCAATAACCACCAAAGAGACATTACAAATAAACTATGTCTAAATCTCTAAGGTAAACTAAGCAGATTTTTGCATTAAATGACTGTCATACTAGTTTCGCGGTCATGACTAACATTTCATAGTCACGAATTTTCACTTTTCACTAGAAAGACTGAAATCGCTATGGAGAACCTCATTTATATCTAACGGCTAGTCCATGTGGCGTGTTGTTATTAGTCTTCCAAGAAAAATAGTCATTGCATTTATCCAACCAACCAAAAGTTGCGGTAGCGATTAAAGTTCTTCTTGGATGCGATAGTGACCGCAAATTCTTTCTATTTGGAAAGGAAAAAAAATGCTTCAATGGGTCGCAGTCTAGATAGATTTTTCATCCTCACAAATTTTGATATGTCAATGGTTATCGTGGACACATGGCAGGCTTTGGTTACAGACTTGCTTCCCTCCATACAACTACAAAAGTCGCGGTCATGACTGGGAATGTGAAAGTCATCGCGAATCAGACTATATGACAACCATGTCTTCCTCGGTAGGATCGTGGCTGCGATTTGCTCCATGAATTCGTTTGGTTCAAGTTCATCCATTCTTGTTGGAAGGTCGCAGTTGTGATGTTAAGGTTCTTGACCGCAAATTGTATGCCTTACATAAATTTAGAATTCCATCCAACTTCCAATGCAAACATATCTTAAAAACTTCAAAAACAACACTTAAACAAGATGTTAGAACTTATCAGTCTTCATTGTCAAGATCAAAAGAAACTTTTGACTTAGGTTTGACCAACCTAGTCCAACAGGGTTTATCTCAAATTCTTGTTTGGCTTAGAATTTCAAATTATTAGAAACTTTCTTGTTAGTTTAATTTGGTAAACAAGTATAACTTTTCTTTATAAATAAAATTTAATTGTAGAAAATTAATGACTTTTGCCCAATAACTTTGGAAATTCCATCATTATGGAGAGAAAGTTTATATTAGAGAAATTTATATATTTTAGATTGTAGGTTGCAATTACTATCCCTTACTCTCACCTTATTATTCGTTTAACTTGCGTGATTTTGAACTCTTGTTTAGGTTGCATACTAATTTATAAACTATCCATTATATCTTTAATCTCTATTATAATAAATTATTGATTATCTTAAATCACGCATAAGTAGCCCTATAAAGATGAACAATATAATTTAGTGTTCTTTATTTATAATTATTTATATATTAATTTTACCATATCAATCAAAATTTTTTCGCTTCTACAAATGTTATTAAGTGATATCAGAGTTCAAAGTTCAAAAAGACATTTAAGATGGACTTTAATCAATGTGAGCAAGAAAAAATATTGAATTTTAATATTTTAAGATGATAATAATTTGTCTTAACTTTCTATCTAGTTTATGATTTTAATTTGTAAAGACTTACTATTTATTTTTCACTTAGAAATAATTATGGTTTTTTTTATAAATTAGATTTAAATGTAGAGATTTATTTACTTTCACCCAATGACTTGAGTTCTTTTAATATAAAAAGAATTTATATTAAAGAGATTTAAGTGTTGTTAATTATAGGTTTCCATTATTATTTCTTATTCTTGCTCTAGTATTTAATTTAGTTGGAAAGTATCTTGATATGTGATTTTATATGCTTGTTTGGGTTGAATTATATATATCTATATATATATATATATATATATATATATATATATATATATATATATATATATATATATAA
>CATIWR010676586.1:0-22624 GCA_949677035.1 Omphalea diandra | reverse complement strand
GAAAAAAAGATAGACATGGCTCATTCTTGTGCTAAATTCCTTCTTATTCTTCTTGCTACCAGCTTCTACATTTGCTCTAGCTCAGCTGCTAGAGATCTCAACCCAACAACCAGCACAGAATTTATAAGAACCTCTTGTAGGACAACTACCTATCCGCGACTTTGCTATACTTCACTCTCAGTCCATGCAGGCAAAATCCAAACAAGCCCTAAGCTCCTAACCAGTGCAGCCCTAAACGTGACAGGAGCATCAGCTAGATCAACTTCTAATGTGATGCTAAAACTGTCTCATTCCCATGGCATGAAGCCTAGGGAAGTAGAAGCCATGCAAGACTGCGTGGAGGAGTTGAGCGACACGGTAGATGAGCTTAGGAAATCCATTGATGAAATGACTACTGCTAAAGAATCCAACTTTCAGCTCATGATTAATGACGTTCAAACATGGGTTAGTGCTGCCTTGACGGATGAGAGTACTTGCAGTGATGGGTTTGCAGGGAACGCCATGAATGGGAATATGAAGACTGTTGTTAGGGAAGCAATTGTGAATATTGCTCACTTGACTAGCAATGCCTTGGCCTTAATCCATAATTATGCCTCCCTTCATGGTTAGTTAGTTCATATATATGGCCAATTGTTTGATACATGTTACTAATGTAATCCTAGAAGTGTGTTTGATAGTTGATACATTAGTATTCGTTGCTTAGATAAACTAAATTAGGGATTAGATAAAAGTTCGATATTATGTGCTATGTTTCCATAATTAATTACAATAGGAAGTATATAGTTAATTGGGTACATCATATATAAGTCAAGATGGTTTTGTGACTACCAAAAAAATAAATAAATAAATAAAATTGCGAAGCTGCTTTCATGTAAGTGTTTATAGCTGCTTTCATGTCAGTGTTTATAGCGAGGATGATCAATATGAAAATTGGCATTCCTATTGTTGTCTCCATGAATCTTAATATTACATTTTACTCAAATTTGAGCAAGCTTATCTTTATGAGTTGACAGAGACGTGACAATTTGGAAGTAAGTTCCAACATATAACATGCATATGTTCACATGCCTACAGAAGAAAAGCTAAGTACAAAGTTTGTGCATTCATATATATAAACGTAATGATTAAAGTGAAGAGAAAGTCTCTGCCTGTTGGGAGCTGAAATAAATCCAAACTATACTATTTAAAAATGAATGTTATGATTTGAAATTCTTTTTTCTCCTTAATACTCGAAAAAAAATAAATCAAACGAAAATAACAGTGACAGTTACAAGAACTTCCCGCTTGCAGTCTCCCACAATCCTTTCATTATGTATACACAAAAGTAAAGTAATTATTAGGGTTAATTTTATTCACGATTGCCTCACCTATACTTAAAGAACATAATGAAAATTAAAACATAAAAACATTAAAAATATAAAAAATTTGTATTAATCTGACTGTGAATTTATTGAAAATCACATGTAAATGCTACATAAACAATTTTTTTACAAAATAAAATGTTTCGTCGCCTTTTCATTCTCTTATCCAACTTCATATCATATATGTCCTTTATTAATAAGACTATAACCAAGTCAAGTATTATCATGTTCAAACTTGATTTATTTTCTTTATTTCAAGCTGAAGCCTAAAATTGAGCTCAAATTTATTATTCAAACTTGATTATTAATTTTTTGATCGAGTTCAAAGCTGTTCACAATTGATAAAAGTTACATAATTTTAGTACTTATTTTATTTCATAATATTTTTATCTATCAATATGTATTAGTTTTAATTTTATAAGTTTTAGTTTTATTTTATTAAATATATATTTATTATATATTCATTTTTATAAATATCATATAAAATATTAATTTAAATGATATTTTTATAAAAAGAATAAATCAAAAATTCATTTTGAGCTATTCATGAATTTTTGAGCCAAATTTAGAGGTGTTTGAAATTGTTCATTAAACATATCTGAGTCTAAGTTATATTCGACATTGATTTGTTAAGTACAATGAATTATACTTAAGTTATTGAACTATAAATCTATAATCTTCTTCTTATTATATAATCCTACATCACTAAAAAATATTATTTTCTTTCTCATAAATACGCAAGATCTATACTCTATATTTATAAATAGTTATGTGGGATCTATACTCTATATTTATAAATGGACTCCATAGATTTTTGTATAAAAGAAATATTATATTTAAGTGCTCTAGAATCACTTAAAAATTTTGTGAATAATAATTAGGTACCAACTGAAAAAACGAGGGCAATAAATAGCTAAATGATAGCGTGCAAAACTCAGTATTAGATATTATTGGGATCTGCAGAGCTTCACAAGCTGATCTATGACGATTTTATTTGGTATGAAAACAAATCCTGTGTTCACGAATGAAATGCCCAAGGAGAAGTGGAGAGAAACTCACCAGCGGACTTAATTTCAAATAATTCCCAAAGGAACATATTATTCTGCCATTATTTTTTAATCATAATTGTTACGTTTCACGTATTATGATTGAAGGATTAGACTTAGTTGAACCCATTTATCGAACTTTTATTTTTCATTAAAAGCTTACCTGAAAATTTGCGACTTATTTAACAAATAATTCACGAGTAGAGACAACTTCCCGTGAGTAAAAGATTATGAATCAAATATTCTTCCTGACCGGTAAATATTTACAGGACATATGCAAATGCAAACACGAGGAAAAAGAAAATATTCTTAACTGAGAGAACCTTAACATGTCGGTTGAATCATGATCAAATATATCCCAGTAAAATACAAGTGTAACTAACTGCATCGAGGGACCCTTTTCTACCCTGGGAGAACTACCTGATAACTTCTACCTTGCATGTAATGCAAAAATCATACATCTCACATGACCAAGTCAGACACTTAATATAATTTTGTCTTTCTGCAGCGTGTTCCATCTAAAATTTCTCACAACTAACTTCATGGCTATAAGATATGATCTGGTCCAACTATTTGTGAAGTGAAACTCTTCATACAAGTTTCCCGAAAAGATACAGTGCTTTAAGCAAGTCAAAGGTATTGTTCTATTACACTCTGACATAGGGAGCAATTTTGATGTCATAGGAAACTGCTAAAAAGCTTTCTTGGGGGGAGACATATTGCCGATTAGAGAAACTACAGTGCTGATAGTAAATATCTGCAAAAGAAATCCTGCAAAAACAAATAAAGAGAGAGGATTCGAATAGTAATAAGAAAATCATGTCCAAGCAAGCACATACATACACACCATAAAGTATGTAACTTACCGAGCAGAAATAGAATAGGTTCAATAAGTTTGAACTTCTTTTTTTCCAAGTCATCCAGGTTCCAAATAACCTAGTCAGAAAATTCACACATTCATTATGAGATTTTAACGACCACTTAAGTTCTAAGGTTAAACACAAGAGTTCCAATGTCTTCATTTTTCACTTAAAGGGGTGCTGTTAATGGAAATAGGTGAATGATCTATGTTTACATATATTGAAGCAATCCAGTTTAGAGTTTGGAACTTGAAAAACAGGAATATCAAATTATCAAATGTTACAAGTGGAGCACATTGCACAAGGAGGCATTATATCCCGAAGAGTAGAAATTACCAACATGTTGGAGACACTATTGCAAACCACCCAACAAAATGCAGCATTCATACAGATAAACAAACACAGACAGAACTACCATCAGGACTGCAGTATATTTGATCCAAAAAGAAAAAAGCACACTCTTAGCCTCTTGACATAGCACCCCAGGACATTCTACGTTTGTGTAATATAAGAAGAATCTTCAGCATAATTTGGATCCATGTATAAACAGTTTTCAAACAATAGCTACAAGCCAATAATTTCTCGTCAAAAGGACAAAGCACTGAAGAAGGAACTCCATAATCTTTACCTCTAATGTTGAATTGCTGCTAATGGCACAAAATACAGAGAGGAGTATTGCAATAGATGATGTGATGATGTAAAGTCCCAATACACTTGCTCTGCTACGTCTTCGGCCTGCAGTATTTGGAAATAGAACTGGAATATAGAAGATGCATAAAACTTGCCAAATTAATTCAAGAAAAATTAATAATTTAGTTAGCAACCAAACCTAATTCCCCAACGAGAAGAGAAATCAATCCAACAGCAGAAGATGTAATTGCAACCATGTTTGGATCATTCCCACTTGATATGGATAAAAGAATATATGCCAATCCTATCAATTGAATAGCGCCCTACATCAAATCCAAATCCTCTTACAAATAATTTTTTTAAAAAATAATTCCAAAATATCATAGTATCTATAGAAAGAAAATGTACCTGAGTTAACATGAGCTTATAGAGACGAGACTTCCCTTTAGCTACTTTTGTATAACCTAAGATTTGAATTTAAAAATTAATTGAAGAAAGAAAATCAGCAACTGAAAACCCTAATTAGTTTCCATTGGAGTAAGAAAAAGAATAAAGCTTACGGGAATCGACAACCATCCGATACGAGAAATCGGACCCATCGGTTCCTGATGGCCTTCCTGATTTTCTCTGCTGCATCTTTCTTTTCTTCCTCTTTCTTCCACGGCTCCAGTTTCAGATTTAACAGATGCCGGTTCCACTCAAAACGACATTTTAAAGGAATACGTAGGTTGCAGCGACTCCCTCCAGCAAATGACCTGTCGTTTTTCTAATATTCTCGCTACAGAGAATATTAAGCATTCAAGCAACAAAATTTTTTATCACTAATAAATTAAAAAAATTTTGTTGCGGATTTTAATTAGCTGCGAAACAAAAATTTATTAATATATATTTCTTTAAAATTTTTTATTAATTTATATAATTAATTATAATATTAATTTTATTATACGAGTATTTGATATTTATATAATTATATTAACATAATATATAATATGTTTTTATTTTAATATATTGCAAGTAAACTAAACATTTAATTCTCATAAAAAATAATTAATATTTAATTTACTCAATTGATAAAAAATAATATAAAAAATCTAATAATATAAAAACATTGTCACTAAAAAAATTTAAATATTTTAATAATGTAGAAGTTCTCTCTGTAAAAATCATTTAGAAAATTAACAATATATAAATTGTTCATATTAATACTCTCTAAATCTTTAATAAAAGGCATTTACTTTTCTATATAATAAGTAAAAAATAAAAAATAAAACTGCACCTTTTTTTATTTTTTATTGAAATAGCTATATTATTATTAAAATTTAATATATTAATATATTATAATTATTTATTTTACTTTTATTACTTGAAAAGATGTAATTAGATAATAATTTTTATAAGATAATAATATATTCTAAATAATAATAAATTTTAATTGTTGTTAATATTCTAATTTTAATTATTTAATAAATAAATATTAAATTTATTATTATAATCATATCACACAATGTTATAGTTTAATAATTAATTTTATTATTGTAATTAATATCAATATATTTTATTAATTTTAATTTCAAACTTAATTTTAAATAATTGATTGTCATTTATCAAAAAATGATATATAATACAGTCATGTGTTATTATATTACATTATATTATAAAAAACTATCATATAAAAAAACTTTTAAATAAAAAATTAAAAAATTAACTATTATATTAAAAATTTTTAAAAATAAATTAAAAACTACTATATTTAAAAACTTTTAAATAAGAAATTAAAAAAATTAACTACTATATAAAAAATTTTTAAAAATAAATTAAAAAATTTGAAAAATAAATTTAATAAAAAATTAATATTTAAATTAATTTCATTAATTATTTACAGTTTTGAGTATATGAATGGTAACATAAATGTAATATATTTATATGACAAGTCTTACCTTGACTTTTTGCACTATAATTTGTGACAGAAATATATTTGACAACAAAAGATCTAATCATTCAAAATAGGAGAAATAATTGAAATTTAGCTGTAGATACTCACCTGGAGATCATAATGAGAATTTATTCTTAAAATTATAATTTTTTTCATCTATTAAAAATTATTTTATTTAAGTTTAGCAAATTTTTTTTTTAAATTATATAACATAAGATTCAATATATAAATTAATAGACAAACTTTTATTACAATCACATTATTACAAATTTTAGAAAATTCTTTTGAGAAATTTATTATTATAATTGATTATTATAATGAGACTTTATTCTCAAAATTACAATTTTTTTATACATGTATATATAGTTTACAATGTTGATTAATTTTATTTTGGTTATGAAAATCTAAATATTATTTGTTTGTTTGATCGTTGAGAATTATTTTATTTAAATTAACAAAAAAATTTTAAAATTATACTACATAAGATAGAAAATATAAATTAATAGATAATTTTTTTATTATAACTAGCTCCATATATAATTATTAAATTTTAAAAAATATTTGAGAAATTTGTTAGTATAATTAGATATTTTTTTAAGTATACTTTTTACTCCAATAGAGTTTTTATGTACTTTTTTTGCATACTAAATTAAATACATATAATATTTTCAAATTTTATAATTTTGTTTTTATTATTTATAGATTGATTTTAATAATTTAAATAATTAATTAAATATTAAAAATAAATATTAAATTTATTAAAAATTACATTATATTGCTAAAATTTATTATATTATTTTAATTATAATTATAATTTTTATTATTTTATTTACTTGATAATATTTTTTATAAAATAATATATTATTTTAGTTATGATTTCTATATTAATTTTAATTAATTAATTGATAAATATTAAATTTATTATTATAACAATATTTCACAATGCACGGATTCATGATTAGCTTAGAGTTTATTTGAGACGACATTTTTCATTTGTCAAGCTAAGTAATTGAAATCTCTATTAATTTGACATATGAGCTTATATAATTAAAAAATAAAAATAAAAATATATTAAGAAAAATTAAAAAAAATAAATAGTTATACAAAATAAAGCTAAAAATTGTATTTTAATTTATTAATATTTATAAAAATATTATGAAATTATAATAACATAATGCATAGGTTTTCGACTGGTTTATTATATACACAAAAGTACTTTAATTGGTTTACATCATTAACAAAGTTTAGGCACTCATGTGATCAGACTCAAAAAAAATTACGTTTATTTTTATTTTCATTGAAATTAAAGTTAATATAAGAGAATTAATCTACGTAGTAGAAGATTTAAGCTACCAGTATTTTTTTTTTTGTTTGAGAAAGGAAAATTTTAAGCTGCTAGTTGAGAGCGGAAAATCTTTGGCTTTGTTACGAGGAAATCCTAAAATTGTAGATTTAACCTATAAGTAGATTTTTTTAATAACTCTATATATAATATTTAAATTAGGCATATATATTATAAGTGAATATTGATTTCATATATGGATAATTAGAGCATTTGATTCAATTAATTAAAAATTAAAATTAAAATAGAACACATGCATAGATAAAAATATTTTTATGCGTTATTTAAAAAATTTATTTCATTGTTCGCTAGTTTACATATATCAATCATAATTGTTTATAATCTTTCCTCAGAAAAAAAAAAAATTGTTTATAATCATTGACTGCAAAAGTTATTTGCATATTAACAGCTGCCAACAACTTTCGACAACTACTACGACTACTACTCAAAAAAGAACTCAGAAGTAAAATCAACAACGAAAGAAAAATACTGGGTAGTTTTCTATCTGGATTGGTGTGCTTTGAAGTAAGCTAAGACCCAAAAGGGGCATTTATGTATGTAGTTGGTTCTGATTGAGAAAAATTATTCCGATCATTAGCGAACTGGTCATTATTATCAGGTCCTCCAACAATGGCGCCTACAAGCACATTTGGATTGGGATCTTTGCTCTCGAAGTATGGGGTTCCCTCATGACACGCAATGTGCTCGGGGTGCTTTCCAATGGAGGGTAAAGTAGAGCCCCGGTGATGGATTTTTTGAGGATACTGGTTGCCATATCCCACCATGTACGACATGCCTAATGGATTCTTTCCTAGTATATAATCCACCTGCACCAATCATAGAAAATGCATTAATTTGCCCTTTATTTGCAAGTCACGTGATCTTGTTAAAAATTAAATGAATAGAGATGCAGGTATTGATACACAAGTCCAATGGTTATGTATATAATTGGGTTTAAATTTTTGTTTATTAATCTCGCCTTTTGGGAACACAAAAAAAAAAAAAAAGAAAGGAAGAAATAGTTGCGTACCTGGCCTCTCACAACATCTGACAAGCCTAGTAGGAGTGGCAACTACACTGCCCCAGTTGACAACTCTATTAGCTTGTTCCAAGTATTCAGTATAAACAGGTAGAAGAAAGGACGGAGTGGTTGCATGTTGCATGTTGCTTCCTCCAGGTTTAAATAGAACACTACCTGAATTAGAATTACAAATTCATCACCTTTATTCTGATTTCATTTATCTATCGATTAATATAGGAAAGATTGTGTTGGTTGATTCTAACTTCTCTGATTTATGTTCTTTGGTTAAAAAAAAAAAAAAGTATATACCTGGAGAATATGTGCCAACTTTGGTAGGTGATTCAGGCAAAATAGAGCAAACAAACTTGTCAGCATTGGGAATAAAGGGATTTTCGTTGGAGGTTTTCATCATCATCTACACAAACAAATTAAACAATAGATAACATTATGCAAAAGCTACTGCCTATATCAACAAAGGGGTCATGATTAATTATTAATTACCTTGGAAACAAGTAAGTTAATGCCAGCATATTTAGCATCCCATCCAAATTCAGCAAAAGAGAAACTGAGGAAACCAAAACCATTCATACGTCTTGTTAACGAGGATTTGAAATAGTCTATGTTCTTCAGGATGTAATCACAGTATGTGGCTTCATTAGTTGCCTTGTACAGCCATGCTGCTCCCCAAATCAACTCATCCTATATTCATTACTAGTGATCAGTGATCAAGAAAGAAATAATAAAAATTGATTGCTATTTTAATGCTGCACATCACATTGAAAGGATCGTCCGGATTTCACCTACCAACTTCTTGTACTATATGAGGTTAGTACTTGACCAAGCGTACCTGATATCCATTGAAGCCACAGTAGAATGGACAAATCCCCTCCCCAACACTGGAACTATAAGGTCCCTGATACTTATTGGCGAAATCGAAGATTGAGGATGCTCTTTCTAGAAGGATCTTAGAATATGCAGCATCCCTAGTCTTGAACACCAAGGAAGATGCAGCTAGTGCGGCAGCAATCTCAGCTGACATGTCAGAGCCAGGGTGTGTTGTATTGACAACGTAAGTGGTTCTAAGTGTGTCCATGTCTTCAATTCTCTCCCGGCAATTGTGTCATTATTGGGTTCGCCAATTTGGGCAACCACTGAGCCAGGGACGCTGGTGGACTTAAGCAAGTAGTCTGTGCTCCACCGAATTGCATCAACTGCGTGTTCTAAGTCCGTGCCCATAAGTTGCCCAAATTCTAACACGCTCCAAGCCTGTACGGTCGTTGTGAATGCCATTGGAAAATTGAACTTAATGTTGTCTCCAGCATCATAATAACCGCCGGCCAAATCCACCTAATTAATAACCATATCCATAGATCAAGAACAATCCATATATATCAAATTAAGAACTTAAAAACGCCAGCGTGTAAAAAAATACACATAATATTTATTCACTGGAAATAAATAAAACTTCGAAATCATTGGTATAAATATGAAAGTGATTCTTGCGGAGTTAATAGTAAATTTTTAGCGGATTATCCTTAAAAATATTTATTAATAGGTCCAAAATAAATTTTTACTAGATCAAATCTCAATAATTATTAGTGGGTCAAAAATAATTTTTTTTATCAAGTTCAATTGCTAAGTTTCTCAAATTTCTCATAAACTCTTTGAAATTTCATTACTATTTAGTTGATCAATTAATCTTATTGAATATTAAGTTGACTTTGTATTATTATTAAAATCATAAATTCAAAATGAACTTTATATTTAAATCAAATATGAGAATTTAATTATAATTAAATCTTCCTATGCTAAAATTCATTTATAAATCAAATAAATTCCGCATGAGTTTATATCAACTAATATGAAACAACTATTTGATATTATGTAATGAAGCTAACTAATTCGTATTTTTAAAGTAATTTAATTTTAGATAATATTTGAACTCAAAATTTTACGGTTTTAAAAATACTCAACAGCACGATCGCTAATCTAAAGTCTTATTTTGAGTCTTAAAATTAGCTGGTGTGACAAACAGAGCGAAAAACTCCATGAGTGAACATCACTTCACACGGATAGAGACTTACACCAACATCAGAGCCATCATGGAGAGCAGAATCCTTCCTCCAATTCGTCCTTTGTGTGGAAGGCAGATTTCCTGACCTCTGCCTTCAAAAAACAGAATGCATTTGGTCAATGCATCTCCATAATCTTGTGAGGCCACTGATCCTATCATGCTCATCTCCACCACCACTACTAATCCTACCAACATTACCATACTCCTCTTGCCCGCCATTTCTAACTAGTTAGTAGAAAAGAAATTGAAGTTTTAGTAACTAATGAACCAGAATAAAGGTTTAAGCTCTACAAGCACGTAAGTGTATATATATATACGTACATATAAATGAATAAGGGAAGATCATGGAAATCTTATGTGCAAAGATTAAAAGTTGGCTCTCAATATATATAGCAAGTGCATCAGGGAAAGGACTGATTGAAGATACGCAATTAAAAGCAGATGACAATAACAAAAAAAGAAACAGAACGAAAAATTGTTCTTGCTGGTATTTAGGCTGAAGAAGTTGGAAATAACAAGTAAGAAAATTGAAGTGCTAAACTTTATTTTTCTGTTTTAGCATATATGCAGTCCATTGCCGTATTTCCTTCATTATGTTATAGAATCAATATATATTATTAATTTCAAACTTAGAATTAGTTTTAAATTATTGCTTATTATTAGTTATATTATTAATTTCAATTTTAGAGTTAGTTTTAAATCATTATTTGTCATTTTTTAAATAATTATATATAATATAATCAAGTGTCATTATTTTACATTATGTTATAAAGTTATTATATAAAAAATTTCAATCTTAGAGTTAGTTTTAAATTATTGTTTGTCATTTCTCAAATAATAATGTAACATATAGTCATGTGTTATTATTTTACATTATATTATAAATAACTATTATATCAAAAAAATATTTATAAATAGAAAATTAAAAAACTCAAATGCCAAAATAGAAGCTTTCTAAATTAACAATTAAAAATAAAAATTCTAAATAGGAAGTCAACATCATATAAAAATATTCTTAATAGAAAATTAAAAACATTAAAAAGTAAAAAATCTACATTACTTATAAATAGTAAATTAGAAAAATCTAAAAAGTAAAATTTCTAAATAATAAGATATTTTGTTGTATTATTAGGTATAAAAATTTTAAATAAAAATTATCAAAATGAGAATTGGGTCGATGGATTTTAAGTAATAAAAGAGAAAAACCAAAGTAAAAATTCTATATTTCTACTTATAAACTGGAAATTAGATTATAAATTATTTATAAACAAGAAATTAGAAAGATTAAAAAGTAAAATTTTAATAATTTCAGATGCAAATTATCAAAATGAGAATTAGGTCTGTGGATTTTAAGTGAAAATTCCCGTAACACTCACTTTTGCTTAACGCTATCTTACTGCTCTAGTATATATTGGAAAACATAATTGGTGGTGCGACATGAATTAAAATTTTAATTTTATTTTCTCTTTCATATGTATATATGTCACAATCTGATGAACATCGACTTTGGCGATGATAATGAATAAACATAAAATCAATTAGACTGCAAGACATTACAATGGTAATAAAATTAATTTTCCAATGTAGCTTATCTCATCCAATAAATAAAAAATAATAATAACAAATGCTTTTTCCCCTTGAGAATTGAAGTATACATTATCTTTTTGTGAAAAACAGGAAACAAAGGGGGACCTATAAACAATACCCACGTCCGAAAATAAATAAATCTATGAAGATGGATGAGATCTGAAGTAAGCCAAGAGGCCAACAAGAGGTGCATTAATATAAGTGGTAGGTTCTGAATGTACAATATCAGGTCTAGAATCTGCAAAGGAATCTTTAATATCAGGTCCTCCAACAACAGCTCCGATTAGTGAGTTTGGATTAGGTTTGTCACTGCTAAAGTATGGACTTCCGTCCTGGCATTTCATGCGTTCTGGGTGTGCTTCAATAGAAGGCAGGGACGAGCCTCTGTGGTGTATCCGCTGAGGAAATTTTTGGCCATATCCCACCATGTACGACATGTTCAATGGGTTGCTCCCTAGTATATAATCCGCCTAATACATCATCATTTTGAAGATAATAAGAACAAACATTAATAATTGCACGGCACAAATGAGCAGCATAACAGAAATGGTTGCCATTTCTATACCTGGCTTCTTGCGAATTGTACGAGCCTAGCAGAAGTGGCAACAATGTTACCGCAATGAATTTGTGTTTCGGCATGATTCAAATAACGTGAATAAGCTAGAAGAAGAAACGACAATGCGGTTACATGTTGCAAGTTACTTCCTCCAGGTTTGAATAGAAGTCCTCCTAGAAAACATCACATAAGTTTAATTCAGGTGAATCCAAATTAACCCAATTAAAATATCCTGCAAATTTGTTACATATATGCAAACAAAAGTAGGTACCTGGAGAGTAAGAGACTGATACGGTAGGTGATTCAGGCAACACACTGCATACAAACTTGTCCGCATTGGAAATGAAGGGATTTAAATTAGGTGTGCTGCTTTTCAGTAGCAACTTTGTAATAGAGGAAAATATTCCAAGGAGAAAAGCTTATCAGTACAGTAATATAAAGAAGCAATCACTTCAAATTAAATAATTTGATTAAATACCCACCTTGGAAACAAGTATGTTAATGCCAGCGTGCTTATCATCCCATCCGAATTCAGCAAAACTACCACCACCACCGTCTGCATGTTTCCCTACTATTTCCCCTAAATTGCTCATGTTATTGATGACGTAGTTCCAATAAATTGGTGCCTTAGTTGCCTTATATAACCATGCAGCTGCCCATATCAATTCATCCTGTAACATCATATATACGCTATTAATTTTTTTGAAGCATATATATATATATAGAATTGTAGTATTGTGTATTATAACTGCAGCCGTAGTCGAGTTCATACCTCGTAGCCACTGAAATCGCAGTAAAATGGACACACCCATGGCCCAAGACTATCATTATAAGACCCGCGGTAAGTGTCTGCAAAGTTGAAAATCTGATTCACATAAAATACATTATTAGTGATTACAAGTAGCATGTATATTTTCAAGTAAACTCACGAAAACGAAAAATAACCTTAATGAACACAAACCGTTTTTGCCCTTTTGAGGAGCATTGCAGAATATCCAATGTTAATAAGCCTAAAGACCATGGAAGCCGCTGCAAGGGCCGCTGCTATCTCGGCGGAAACTTCCGAGCCAGGGAACTGTTTGCTGACTGCATAAGGGTTTCTAGAAGTGTCCATGTCCTCAGGCCTCGCCCAGCAATTGTGATCGCCATAAGGATCACCAACTTGAACATATACAATGCCAGGAACGCTTGTGGCTTTAAGGAAGTAATCGGTACTCCATTGAATAGCTTCTAAGGCAGGTTGGTGGTCTGGACCCATGAACATGCCAAACTCTAGCACACTCCATGCCAGCATAGTTGTTGAGAATGCCATTGGAAAGTTGAATTTGACATTGTCCCCAGCATCATAGTATCCGGCCACCAAGTCAACCTAAGGATAAATGGAATTCGAGGACTCTATGAGTTGTAACATAGCACAACAAAATTATTACTTTTGTGCCTACAATTTAAGAGCATGAAAGGACCAAGCAAGTATATAGTAAAAAGTTTTCTAGATTTTTGGAAGCTTTAATAAGGTCTATAAGTTAATTTCATGCCAATCAAGTGACGACAAAGTCTTGATTTCGATGTTCACTATTTATCATTTATGATAGAAGTTTTATTGATAGTAAGAGCTATTAAAAAATATGAACTGTCTTTGATTATGTCATTCATAATAGTGATTTAATTCATTAAATCTCTTATGAACTAAAAAATAATTGAATTTCACTCTTATAGAAAATGGTACTCAAAGAAATATGTTGGGTGTTTGATTAAATCAGAGAAATAGAAGGCGCATAATAATATTAGTGTTGAACAAAATGAAAGATGTGAATGATACATGAGAATTGTGATAGAAGAGCAATGCAGCTTATACATAAGAAAAGGGGGTATGAAATCTGAATTGATGGATAATTAGCATGACTAACTGAAAGCAGTAAATACGCCCCACGTTCTAACGTTATAAAAAGCCAAAGAGACTTCAGTTACAGAGACAGACGAAAAAGTAATATCTGCATTCGTGAATTTTAAGTCAGACGCATTAAGTCACAAGGAAAACCACATCCATCCACGTTTTCATCATCGCAAGCAATTAGATGTAAATTTCACTTTTTGCCAGAAACAAGGGTATATATTTAAACAAAACCAGATAGAACAAAGAAATAATGTGTTTATTACCCAATGAAAAACAGATAACAGTTTTGGAAGTAAAGAACTCAAAACAACTTACTGATAAAGTTGAGATTATAGACTCTGATTTATAATTAAATAGCTAAAATAACTTGCTAGCATCTCTCAACCAACTATGACTGAGATAACTTATCTCCTATTACTGCTCAACTGACAAACACCAAATCAACAACTAACAGCTGAAAAATCAAATAAAATTATTGAAATAGAACACAAAGTTGACTGACTCAAATCCTAGGAGGGGATGCACTAACTTGTAACATATATAACGCCATGAAAATACAAGAGCACGAATGGTTGATGCTGTACGTAATTATCAAACGATATAATTAAATGCCAAAAAAAAAAGGAAGGAACTTCTTAGAACTTAGAAGCCTAGAAGGCAGTACATACGTAGAATCAAATGGAGAGATGTGGATGTTTTTAACTTAATCTGTTTTCTCAACAAGCTAATTAGCTAAAGCTAGTTGAGGTGGCAAATTAATGACATGATCATACACACAAAGGAAGAGACTTACGCCAATCTGAAAGCCATCTTGAAGAGCAGAATCTTTTCTCCAAGTGATCCTCTGGTTGGGGGGTAATTTCCCAGACCTCTGACCTTCAAAGAACAAAATGCTCTTGGTCAAGGCATCACCATAATCATGTGAAGAAACCCTCGCCGCCATAACCACCACCACCACCATTGCCAATGCCAACAATCTTTCTGATACACCCATTACGAATATAACAACAAATAAAACCCAGAGCTCTCTCTCTTTGTCTATGGGATCAAGGAAGATATATAGTACTACGATGTATTAGAAAGAAAGACGTATTGCATTGGGAATATACGTTGAGTTCATACAGAAATGGAAGAACCAGTTCCGTGGGCTCCATGTGAGGCGGAGAATGTTGTCAGTTACAGTAAATATGGACGCAAATTTATAGCCTTCTTATCCGTCTTCTTCCAGATACTATTGGCCAATATACACATTTGCACGTATATAGTTTACAGTTATCCAACAAAGTGCCACTTAATAATTTTGGAATTCAAAATATTATCATTATGGCTCCTTTAATGGAAAATGGAGGCTCATACGGCTACTGCTATTAATGAGTAAATTCCATCGCTCTATCTACACATTAATCTCATTTTTTTTTTCTCTACACCATAATTCAGTTTTTATGTTTTACGTTGCTAAGAATGTTTTCGCGTCCCTTCAGAACTGACTTTGCTTCTTTTTTTTTTTTTTCGTTATAAAAAAGAGGTAAAGCCTCAAATTGAGTTAAATATGTACGATTACAAGGCACTCAAAATATCATATGGAGAAATCACATGAAGTTGTCATTCGAAGGAGCCTTTAGAGTGTGAGAACCGACCGGTAACATAATCGCATAACTAGCCAACTAATCCGCCTTCAATTGGTTATATATGATTTTTTGAAGTTTTATTTTGCGTCTCATTTTCATATTATGTGCATTTATTAAAAATAAATATGTTCTTACTTGATATATGTGACAAATTATATATGATCTAAGTTTGATCCAGGGCATTATTAAATCTGTTATTATAAAACTCCGTAATTGTTAAAGACTTTTCAATAAAAAAAAAAAAAAACCAATCTCCAACATAATCTAAGCCTTAGATTCAAAAATCTAACCACTAGTGACTGTCATTTTTAACTTGTAAAGTATTAAGATTGCTCTCATCCCAAAATTATGTCTTAAAACTTGAAAACTGGTTGAAAAGACAAAAGAAAAATGAAATCAAAACTTTCAACTTATTTAATTCAGATTATATGTATATTATTCGGAAATTCCTGCTGACTGCCATGCGCCAGCACTACATGCGGCTGCTTCAGGAAAATTAATTCTGTTCTTTCATTAAAAAAAATCTCCCAATGAAAAAAAAAAAGAAATTAATTTATCATACTGTTTAAAAAATTTTAAACCAGATTTATCATAATAGTTGAAGTTCATCTAATATGGTCTGAATATATTAGATAAATATGGAAAATAGGATCGTAAAATTACTTAAAATTTTTTTTTTGAAGAAATAAAATGATTTTATTAATTGAAAATATAGAATAATATAGAGATATAAAATTTTACAATATAAAAATTTTGGGGGTGAGCCAAACTACACCAAACTAAAATAACTGAGCAAACCAATATTATTCAGTCACTTCGATTTGATTCTTAGTGAAAATCAGTTCAATTCGATTCTAGTTTTTTAAAAAAAAATTAATTTTTTACTCAATTTTTTTTTAAAAAAATGAAAACATCAAATAAACCAAAACTATTAATAAATCGAACAATGTGTAATTTAATTAAATAGAACAAAATCAAACTAAATTTTTTATAAATTTAGTTTAGTTTGGTTTGATTTGTAAGTATATAAAAATCAATTATTTGATTTGATTTATTTGATCTTCTTAAAAATTTTGATTCAATTTGTTTTTAAAAATATAAAATTTAAAAAATAGAACCGATCAAATGCTCACTCTAAAAAATTTTGAGAAATAAAATTTTATATTAAAAAATGGATAACAAAAATCTTATTTTAAGATGTTAAATTGAATTAATGCAGTTTTAATTTAGCTAATCATTGGTACATGTGCTCCACTTGACGATAGTGTTTAGTTACAATTCGATTTTTGTTTTTTTAGTCCAATTTGATAGTTTTCAAACGTGTAGATATCAAAGTTTACACATTATGAATTATTTTTTAATTATGAATCCACAAAAATAAAAAAATCACAACGAAACTTTTAAAATGAAAGTATAAAGACAATACTAGTAAAGATTCAGCTTAAAGTGGTACAAAAAAAATCTGAAAATTTATCAGTAATGGTAGATATGAAGACTAAAATTAAAAATCTCACTAATAGAAAAGTAACAAATCTCTATATCTAAACAAATTTGATAAAAGAATAACAAATCTAAAGAAATAGAAAAATTATTAAAAAATTAAAGAAAAAATATGAAAAATAATTAAAAAGAAAATATAAGCCATAACGATCAATTACAACACTTATTTGTTGCGAATGAGAGATATTCACAAAGAAAGTATTTAAAAATAACGTGTGAGTTAGTTCAAAAATATTTTAAAAAAATGACAAACGAACATATATATATATATAATTTATTTATTTAATCTTTAGAAAACCATTTTTTTATGGCTCAACTTGTACTTTTCTTAAAGAAATGGGACATGCCCAAATTAACAAACTCATGCAAAAAGTAAAGCAACAATTCTTGTTTTTTAAGCCTGTGAAGAGTAAATGAGATTACTCAACTCACCATAATTCCTTCAAGTCAAACATCTCTTTTTCGTTTTCTTAAACTGAATATTTGCTTTTAAAGAAATCTTTTAAAATAGCTAAACTTCTTCACAACTTCGCGTCTCTGTATATATATTTCCTATAATATGCTTGATTTCGCCAATTCTTCCCAAGGAAAGAAGACAGCCGAATCTTTGAGCTTACAATTTTGACCCTCATGTAGTAAACTACATTTTTTTGTATTGAACATTTTTGTCATTATTAAGTTATAGGCTTGTATTTCACATATTTCCAATGTCGTTGTAATTTTTAATTATTCAATCTTTTGGGTGATAAGTTTTATATTTGAATAACTTATTTTAATTGGGTACCTACAAGATTTTCTCTCTATATTTGATTGGTTATTATTTTCAAGTGTGGGAACTTGAGAATTACTTGTCCATCAGTCATTTAAACTTTTCTTGATTATTTCAAAGAAAATTATATCATTTTCTTAGAGGATTTGTCCTTCAGTCACAGTGAGCATGGTTATTTATTTGTTTTATTTATATTTTTATTTGACTTTTTTTATAAGAAGAAAGATTCATTGGATAAAAAATTAAAATGCAAGAGATTTTAGGATCAAGCAATTAGGCGTAAACCAATAACAAGAAATCCCACCACTATCCATAATATACAGCAATACAAGTACAAAAAATCTAAAGATTCGACGATCACAAAGGCTACCCTTATAAAGAACACAAACTATAGATACAGAATAAGATAATTAAAAAAATAAAAAAAAACTTGAATGTACAAATTTACTCCAATCAAAGTACATATAGCAATTTTCTAAAAACAAAAAAGTGTGGATAGTAAGAAAAATATAACAAAAGAATAAACAAAAGAGACAAAGAAGACATACAATCTCCCTTATAATTTAAATGACAATCTCTTCAAATATGCTATCAGAAGATTTGATTAGAGTTATATGAAATGTAACCGATTTAGAATAAAACACACCATTGAAAACTTGAAAATAGATCTTCAAATATCATCAACTCCAATTAAAAATACCAATGTGAATAGCATGGAGGAAGAAAGGTGGTACTAAGGGTGATTTGGATGAAGACAGAAAAGCAATATCTAGAGAAAAAGGCAAAATAAATCCCCAAAAAAAAAACCTATAGAAGGATAAAAGAAAACAAAACAGGAATTTATCCTCAATCTAAATATGGTAGAATTTATTGTCATTTAGATAGTAATTATTGGCAAAAAAAAAAAAACAAGGAAAAGCCAAATTCCCGGCAAAAATGGCGGCTCCCTTACGAGCAAGACAGCAAAAGGCTGTCATGAGAGAGAAAAAACTATTAGTAGAGAGAGAAGAAAAGTTATATTTTTCTATTTGACTTTTTGTATTTGTTTTTTTTTTTAATGAAGGTTGAATGGACGTAAATTACACAATGAGATAGTTCTTTTCTTTCCATTCTTACTAAATTATTAAATTATGTTAATAATGATATACTAATAAAAAGAAAAACCAAACCCGAAATCACACGACCTACACCTCTAATAAAATAGGGACTCCCTGTGTTTGTTGAAGAATAACATGATAGTTAAATTGAACATTTTTTCACCATTAGGTCAATATGTGATTGGCACCGAATTTATTTATTTTATTTTTCGATTCCCTCAATTGATTTGATTTTTGGAGTTAATACGAGCCAAGCCAAGTATATTTGAGCACTTTCTTATTCTCACTCTTGGTCGGGGAACGACAGCATGACAGGGTGCCAGACCTTGTAAATGCAAGTGTTCCCTACTAGGCCTCCAGGCTTTGGGTTAAATCCAAATCCATTCATCTCTAGCGATAACCCAATACACATCCTATATCGTTTTGGGTTGAACCCAATTGTTATTTACGAATTGTTTGCTAGAATACCTCAATTGACTCGGAATTTTGGACCTCAATCCACCTAGCCAGTGATAATCAATTTTTCAAAATTACGGAATGAAGTCTCGTCGTAATGAAGGCAAGTGGACCTGTTTAATCATTTAAATGGTTGCTATTTATAAAATCATTTCTGGATTAAGCAATGGACTTAAAGGGCCACGAGGTCTAACAAAACATTTCACGTTTTATGAGTCTCGAACAAATGCTATCTACCTTATGGCATGGCATGATGAGTAATTGAGATCGAGTTCAAGATTTATAACGTAGTTTGCATCTCCCTTGTCATGAATCCAAAATAAAAAAAAAGATTGCTAATAAATAGATCTGCAGCTGACAGCTGCGATCTTTTATTCCAAGTTATGAAATAAAAGCTAGCTACATTTATTGAGATATATATTGGTAACGATATTCTCAGAGTAATTTAAATGTCAACCAAAATTAAATTTATGCTTGAGCAATTTTAAAGGTACATCTCCATGTTATTGTATTCTATTATCAATGTAGAATGAGAAATAACTTTGATATGAAATATTAATAGTACAATCTAACAAATGGCTGCTCAAGGCTTTGAATTTTGATCCAATATTTCACAGCAGGATTTGTATTAATTAGCATTATAGAATATTAATCCGACTCATTCTTAAATGATGAGAAATAAAACTGACTCTAGTGTGCTATTTGGAATTTCATGTGCTTGAGCTTAGAACCATAAGGAGGGTGTGGAGTTGCTTATCATACAACCTATACAGCACATGGGACCTTCCGACTATAATGGCTATCTAAGCCACAAAAGGTTTGAGTAATAGATGAACCTTTTTTTATCTTCCTTTCAAGAAACTATTACTTCCAACGAACTTCACGAGCAATACATAGATTCACAAACAAAATCATAGCCTCTTTCTTACTGAATTAAAAATTCTAGTCAACAAAACCGAAAGAAAAAAAAAATTATAATCAACAAAAGAAAAAGATTAATTAAATGATGACTTGAGAAATGCATACGTGCCAGCCAATTAAGCCTATTCAACGATTCCAGTAAAATATGTGATTTGTGACTTAATCATGATGATCAAGGCGTTGAGAAGAAAAGATTTACTTCGTTATAAAATTGAAATCGTAGCGAATAGAACTTACAGCGAAAGTCGAATTAAGTGGAAGTGTTAAGCTACCACATGTGAGTCTGGTTTACTTTGAGTAATAAGCTAGCCCATATAGTCATTTTTATTATATTTTTTAGTAGTATGTTTTTTTCCTTGTAATTACCACCGACAGGGACATAGTGACATTCTAATTGCTTAATTAGCCGGCTCATTACACTGTTGTTGATTACGGCATTGGTTGGCCGAATCTAGAGGCGAGCAATGCTATGCTGTTATGTCAAATACATAATGATAGTTATAAAGAAAATATGATTACTTGTTTAGTGTAGCTCATAGATTAAATCATACTCAATATTATATAATGATGTGTACTACAATTTATTGGCTTTGCCTATATATTTCGATTTGCTCATTCATAAGTAAAGACAACATGTAATACCTTGCATTTCCATTTATGTACCCTATGATTTCAGAACTTTATTATAAAATATTCTTCTTTTACTATATACAAAGAAACCCTTTGCTACGATTAGACCCTTAAAATCCTCCACAGTGAAAACCGACATCAGAAACCGAAATCGAAAACGAAACACAACCATGGCAACCTACATTAAGCCCTTGATACTTTCTTTCTTGTTCCTGTGTTCAATTTTCTCCCTCAGTTCAGCATCAAAGAAAACCTCTAAAATCAATATCACCTGGTGGTGCAACGAGACACCACACCCTGAAACATGCAATTATTTCCTGACCAACAGGCACCAACATTTTGTACCAAAACACAAGTCACAATTTCGCAAAATAATGGTCCAACTAGGCCTCGAAAGAGCCGTTAAAGCTCAACGCCAAGTCCACAAATTGCGCCGGTATTGCCAGAATCACCACCAAAGAGCTGTTTGGGTTGATTGTGCCAAACTCCATGCGGATACTGCTCTTCAACTAAACCGCACCCTTCATGGTCTACAAACCAAGAGAAGATGTACAATTTTCGATGCACAAACATGGCTAAGCACCGCGCTGACCAACATCGGCACGTGTCGAACGGGGTCGTTAGACCTTAATGTATCAGATTTTATCATGCCAATCTTGTCCAATAACTTAACTGAGCTCATTAGCAACAGTTTAGCTGTAAATGGGATTTTGCTAGCAGGAGAAGATAATAATACCCAAGGGTTTCCCAGATGGTTCTCGAGGAACGACCGGAGACTACTATTGCAAGATTCGGAGATAATAGCGAAGGCAAATCTGGTGGTAGCACAAGATGGTTCGGGGAATTTTAGGACTGTTCAGGCAGCTATCGATGCGGCTGCGAAGAGGAGATATGGTACGAGGTTTATTATATATGTAAAGAAAGGTGTTTATAGAGAGAACATTGAGGTAGGCATCAATAATAACAATATTTGGTTGGTCGGTGATGGCATGAGGAGTACCATAATAACTAATAGTAGAAGTGTTGGAGGTGGCTATACAACTTACAGTTCTGCGACTGCTGGTAAGAAATGTTTTCCATGATTTAAAGTTTGAGCATATATTAATCATATAGCTGCTGCCTTTTCTTGGTTGGTCATATATTTACATGTTTATAGAAAATCTATAGGATTATTCTATTCCTATATATATATATATATATATATATATATATATATATATATATATATATATATATATATATATATATTATTTTTTTTTTATTATAATGATTTTTTTTTTTATAAATATATAAATATTAGTGTGAATATGTAACAAGAA